>PVKM010003946.1:0-54690 GCA_004027735.1 Carollia perspicillata | reverse complement strand
ACAGGTTGGAGGGGCAGAGACATCAAACAGGTGGTCCCACGCCCACATGTGGTGGATAAAAACTGGGTGAGATACCTCAGGAGTGAGGGGCATAAGTCCCCATAACTTCTGGCTGTAAAAACTTCTGAGAGTTAGGGAAGCAGAAGAAGCTGCAGGATTCTCAGGAGTCTCCTATTAAAGGGCCCACAACAGACTAAGGACTTACACAGACTCACTCCCTCTGGGCTTCAGCACCAGGGCAGTAGCTGGAAGGGTACCAGTGGCAATGCAGGGTGGAACTGAAGTGTCTGGATCAGGGCGAGTGCCAGGAGACAACTTCTCCCAGACAAAACTCCAGAGGCTGCACTGTCACCTTTCTGAGCCCTCCCCAACAGAGAGCCACAGAGCTGTGACACCATATTGGAGACTCGATTAACCTGGTTTACACAGGTGGTCTCGCCCTGGACATTACCTGGGGCTCTGTCCTATCTAACTTATCAGTGCACTTTTCCACAATAGACCACACTACTAAGCCATGGAATCAAAGAAGCTCCAGCTACTACACAGAAACAAACACAGGGAGGCTGCCAAATTGAGGAGACAAAGAAATATGGCTCAAATGAAAGAACAGAACAAAACTCCAGAAAAAGAACTAAATGAAATAGAGATAAGCCATCTATCTTATGCAGAGTTCAAAACAATGGTTATTAGGATGCTCAAGGAACTCATTGGGTACTTCGACAGCATAAAAAAGACCCATGTCGAAATAAAGGCTACATTAAGTGAAATAAAGAAAAATCTACAGGGAACTAACAGTGAAAATTTCACAAAATTTCTCCAAAACCTTTCTGCTTACTGGCCTCCAAGTACAATATAACTAAAACACACTAAATGAACATGTCTCTCCCATATTTACTTTAACTTCAGTCTAGCTTTTTTATCACTTAAAGAATGTAGTCCAACCACTCCTACATGACTTGCAGTGGCAACCTAGACCAGGCTTGCCACCACTTCCTTTATAATTTAGGGTTAGCAATACCTCTGTCACTGAACTGTTGGAAAAAATAAAAGATAGTAGAAAGAAAAGAAAGAGAAGCTTAGTCTACATATGTAAGGTATCTGGCATGGAGTGAGTGCAAAGAAAATGGTAGTAATTCAGGAAGAAACGAAGGGAAAAGGGGAGAAAGGAAAGGGTATCACATAATCTGAGTATGTGGGTGCTAGAAAAGTGCCTGTTATGATTACAGATCTATATATATTTTAGTCTATTCAACTTGGTATCCTCTTCCTAGTCAAGGTGTGTAGCAGTGGCAGAAGTAAAATGAGAAGCATATGTGATTTTATCCCACTTTGTAGATGAGAAAACTGCAATCCTCAGTGGTTAATCGGCCCAAGGATTTATAGGGAATTAGGGGCAATCATGTTGATCTGTCTGATTCCAGAACTATGTTTTAGTTTTTGTTTTTGTTTTGTTTTGTTTTGTTTTTGCTCTATTCTATTGACTCTTTGAAATATATTAATTTTAATATGCTATCTATCTCAAATATGCCCCACTCCTAGGAAGAGAAAATTTTCAGTTTTAGCCTCTCTGAACTTCAGGGTCTAGCCTGTAAAATAGAGCTAATAATAATTGCCTTTTAAATGAGTTGATAGATGTAATGTGCCTAGGACAGAACTCAGTGTGACCTTTGTTACTGTTTCAAGTTTAAACTATTGATTGACTGGATTTTTTTATTTAAATAGAAAATCAATGTATGGGGCTTTGCTTATATATGTCGTATATCTCAGGGGAGTGGTATCCCTTCCACTTAAGTAAACATGAAGATTCTGATAGAATCCTAACCTTTTTCTTAGTCATTACCATAGGTCTTTAATACTCCTGTGCACTCCAACCCCAATAATAATTGTTAAATAAATACTAATTCAAAAATTACTCATTAAGATCTATGCTCTTAAAAGCTTGCAACAAACCTGTAAAATTAGGACACAACTCAAAAAAAGGAAAAAAAATTAACCATGCTTTTCATGGTACAACTCTATTCTTATCATAAACTTGCCATAGTGTCCTATTTTTAAAAACTCAACTTCTCCCTATAGCTCTTAAAAATACTGACACTCAGCTGAAAACATGAATATTTTCTATTATTACTACTTAAATAATAATAATAACAATAACTTAAGGTCTATAATATTCCATAGTTTACAATGTGTTTTTATATTTATTATTGCCTTTAACTTTTCTCATGAATATGTGTTTGACCAAGCATATTATAAATATAAATGTTGTCATTTATATTCATGGCAAGGTAAAAATGAATGGTCCACTTCAAAGGATAATTTAAATTACTCTTATTCACATAATATGGATAAGAAAGGACTTGCCTGGATAGAGTCAAACTGTTCAGTAGAAATTGAGTAAGTAAAATGATTTAGAGGTTGAGATAATGTTTTCTAGAGGTACTGGTCTTTTAAAATATTTCTAAAGAAATATTTAAAAAATTATGTCTCTAAAGGAAAAAAAGGGCATTTTTAGGATGTTGAGAGAAACAGAAAAAGACTTATTGATACCCAAGAGGCACATGAAGAAGCAGAAGGAATAGTTAGGTCTGATGGGCCCTTATGTTAGGTGCTAATCTCTGCCAGGGAGTTCCTCACTATCAGCCTGACCGAAGCAGCTCCCTCAGGGAGACTACATGTTCCCCGTCAGTGGTGTGTGCCCAGTCTAAAAGTTGAACTCATCGCTTTTTGCTGCCTACCAATTTTAGAAGGAAAAATAATGGTATAAAATGTAACAGGAAATTGCCAAAACCTAATCCCCAATAATAGGGGTTATATATATGATAAAAATAACCATAAATTGTATCATCAAACCACAAAATTTTGGGGACAGCAAAGAGCTACAATTGATGATTATACAGCTATCAATCATCCTAGGAAACATAGTATAAATCAGACTATTTTAAGCACATTAGGATATAAAATTCTAAAATATTATAAACTATATATACATATGAAAATGATAGGTCATACAAGTGTATGAAGTATATTGATTTCATCAAATTATGCCAAGGTGTTCTCTAAAGTGAATGTACAGTTATCACATTTTCACCGATCTAGGTATTATAATAACTTGATTTTACCAATATAATATGTATAAAATATACCTCATTGTTGTTTAAGTTGGCATATCCCTGATTAGAATCTTTTCATAAGTTTTGACTTAATTTTTCCTCCTCTGTCAAATGTTTCTTAATGTCTTTTACCTTCTTCTCCAATGAACTGTTTATCTTTTATTGTTGATTTGAAGATGGGGGGTTTGGGTTGTTTTTATGTCTGGACACTGTCCTTCATCAACTTTATGTGTTGCAAATATCTTCTCTGGGTCTGTGACTTGACATTTCTTGTTTGGGGGGATCTTTCGTTAAATTAATGTGAGCACATTTATCACTTTTTCTTCCTGTTTTGTGACTTAGATTTATCAAGAATCCATTCTAATGCAGAGAGTACATATTTACTTCTAAAAGTATTGAAGACTTGTCTTTCTCGTTGAAATTCTTTTGCTGCCTGGAATTGATTTTTGCAGACTGTGAGGAGAGATCCTAGGGGGAAGTGGAGGAGGCACCTTCCGCTTCCTTAGTGACCATTCACAGATCCCAACGTATGTGCCCTGCATACGACAAGCACATCGCACTGATGTCAGAGCCATGACTAAGCAGTCTAAGGAGAAGAGGTCGCTCTGGTGGCTTCTGAGGGCAGAGCAGACTTTGTGCAGGGTTCTGGGGTGATCTCAGTACATTTGCAGGCCTCGAGCTTCGTTGCCTGTTCCATGTGTGTGTAACCTGAACGAATCCAAACAGACCAGCAGGGCAGTGCAGGTACTCTCCTTTCCCCTTCCAGCAAACGCCCAATACTGTACTAGTTTCCATCTCTAGATTCATGTTTTCTCATTTGGGGCTCCAAAGATTTTCCTTCAGCTCATGGATTAGCCAGGCATTTAAAATATGGCTTTTGGCCCTAACTGGGTAGCTTAGTTGGCTGGAGCATTGTCCCAATGTGCCAAGGTTGTGGCTTTGTCCCTCACTCAGGGCACATATAGGAGTCAACCAGTGAACACATGAATGTGGAACAACAAATTGATACTCCTCTCTCTCTCTTCGCCTTCCTCTCTCTTTCTAAAAGCAATAAATAATTTTTAAGAGTATATGGTTTTCGTGTTTTGTCCAGAATTTAAATGTCCTTCCCTAAGAAATGTTCTCTGAACATCTTACTCATGTTGCCTGCTGCAAAGGCCTGTGATGTAACTTTGAAATGCTCATAAGTGGAATCTAGGCTGAAGAACTATTAGCCCAAAATTTGTGATAAAAGTGTCAGAATTGTCTCTGTTTTACAAAAAATCCAAGTAGTGCTCAGAGATGTTAAATTTCTTGCCTAGGTGACTTCTACTTTGTTTCTGAGGACAATTATTTTCTTTTATTTCTGTCATGTTTCTTAGAGTTGGCAATGATATAGTTTCCTCAAAATCTTTGCAATGCCTTTTCCCCACTCTTTCTGGAAAAACTCCTTTTAGTGGAAGATCATTCCCTGAGTTATTACCTGGAACTATACATGAAGAGAAAAAGAAGAGTAATTAAAAATTTCTGATTATCATTAGCAAACTATTAATTATAATTGCAGTTTTTTGTAACAGGCACTCAAAATTTAGTTAGAATAATTAATTTAATTATATTCTCATGTTGGTAGTCTTAATAGGAAATGTAACTCTTGTCCATGAAAATTAAATTTTAGAATACAATACACTATGTATCTACTTTGTTTTATTATTATTATTTGGAGAAATAATTTTTCTTTCTCTCATAATCAAGCTACAAAAAGGACATTTTCTGAAGATGGGTTTTCTGGGGAAAGATTTGAAATGGATATTTGCTTGCTGGAAATTTTTTGGGGAATGATCTTGGGCACAGTACATGTAAAGAAAAAGGGAGGCCTTAGCTAGTATGGCTCAGTTGAGCATCAGCCTGCAGACCAAAGGGTCCACTGGTTTGATTTCCAGTCAGGGCACATGCCTGGGTTGCAGGCCAGGTCCCCAGCTAGGGGCATGCAAGAGGGAACCACATATTGATGTTTTTCTCTCTCCTTTTCTCTAAAAATAAATAAATAAATATTTTTTAAAAAAGGGAAATCAGAATTGAACAGAAGGAAAAATCAAGCTACAAGGCAATAGCAACAGAGGCCTTGGCTTTTCCTATAGTAAACACTAATTGTGATGGTCCTTCAAAGTTGTCCCAGACTGAGGCAATGGGACCAAGCCTTTGCACCCTGCATGGCCCAATCATGACATGAGAAGTGCCATGGAACTGGGGACAGAATGGAACTGGACAGAGTGACTTCCTTTAGCCAAGGGCAATTCCTATAGAGGGAATTCATCTTTGAACTATAGCAACCAACACTCTTTGAAGCTGGAACAAAGCAGTTCTTGGTCCAGATTGGGTGGTGGAAGAAATCTCCCTGAAGAGGAATCTGGGTAGCATACCACAGCATTTTTACTTTTTTATTTTTATATATCCTTTTTTATATTTTTTGTATTACCATTTAGCCCCCTTATACTCCCCACCCCCAGCAATCACCTCACTGTTGTCCATGTCCATGAGTCCTTTTTTCTCTTTGATCAACCCCTCCATCTCCTAACTTCCCCTCCTCCCCTCACTAGCTATCATCAGCATTTTTAAATAAGTATGGGAGACTCTAAGCAACAAGAGTATTCTGACACTGAAATTTCTGCTGATTTACTTATATTAAAGTACTCCAAACCATATCAACTTCTCTAATTACCTTGAATAATGAGGAAATTTTAATTTAAAAATGAGTTAGAGGGAAAAAATGATTAGAAATTTAAAAAATTGGAAAGCTTATGTGCTTTGAGTTTTTATGAAGCCTCAAATTACTTTTCTTTATAAATTAGAACACTCATTTTTTAAAATAGTACTAAAACAAAATGACACAAATAAAAAAAATTTAAAGAATGCTAGAGCTCCACCACCTGTGACATCTGTAGTGAAGGCTGTGATATCATGTCAAGATCCCCCTCCAGGACAATAATACTTACTCCCCTATCTGCCTGGATGTTAGCTATTGACTGGTTATCATCAAGTTTTATTTTAGAAATTGCCTTTGATAAAAGAAAGCCACCAGCCCAAATTTCACCCTATCTTTAAAAGTAACCATTTAATGGCTAATTAAATGGTCAATGTGGGGATACAAAAGTTTGGCATATGAGCCTCAAATTACAACAGCTGTCAAAGGTCAACCCAGATCCAGAACTCCTTGTGTGATCACCTGAAGCCTTTCTTGCAACTTCATCACAATTCAATCTCTCCTTTTGACCAGTCCTGCTTCCTTTCCTACTATACATATCTTGTACCTACGACCACTAACAAGCAAACTTCATGAACACACACGTCTGTCTTAGAGTTGTTTTTTCCCCCAGGGTATTTGATCTAAGAGACTTAGTACTAAGAGTAATCCTAAGAAGGGAAATCTGAAATGGAATGCTGAAGCTGAATCACCTGATAGCCAATTGGCAATGAGGAAGGACCCTGTCACCAGGCCTCAGTGGACTATCGATAGCCCCTAGAATGCTGTATTGTTATAACTTGCACTGATGGCGAACTGGTATGAGGATATATATTGGTGCCTCCAATATCTCATGTATTTGAGAAGTTGGGAAAACTTAGTAATGAAAATTTATAATGAAAGGCTAAGGATAATTAATGATTAGTGAAAGAAAAGTGTGAAAACTAGAGGGTCTCCTCAACAGCATATAAATGAGCTCTAATCTTTTGCTGCCGAAGGGCAAGAAAAGCTAAGTATCAGACCCGGTACATAATTATAAGGTAGCATATTTCCAGAAAATGCTGAATTTTCACACTAGTAGGTCTTCTATTCCAAGGTCAAGGCCCTGATAAGGAAGGAGTAGGACCATGAAATATGGATTGGGAACATTTAGGTTAATGCTCAAAAATTTGGAATCCTTAGGTTTCACTGAATCTTCGGAACCTACACAAGCAGCCCCATATTCATGTTAAAGGTTAGGGTCCCACCCTTCTTAACAGATGATACAGTGCCCTCCTCAAGATCCAGCTTTATTTCCTTCTCTGGCTAACAAACCAGATGTTAGGGTCACGTCACAACATAACCCAACCAAAAAAGTTCTGGGCCTGTTGAGGGACAAAAGGAAAAACATGCCAAAGGAGTTGCAGAGCCTAGAACACATATAGCAGTGGGAGCCAGGAGAAGAAGTCTACATCCTGAAGGTGCTGGATCAGGCGATGTTTTAAAGCATAAATGTGCATAACAGACAGGATGTTGATATGGAAGCATTCTCCAATGATTCAGGATTAAACACCCTGGCAAATACTTAGTAACAATGAAAACATACTCCTAGATAGCTCTTGAAAGTCTAAAAGTATGTGATCTACACAAAGTAAAGTAGAAATGCCAAGACTGCCATGGCAGGGGTGGAAAAAATAGGTACCAGAACATTCAGGGGAATGAACATTCTAGAATGGATAGACTACATAAGGCTGGTGAACTTACCCAGTGGATTATATTCTATGGGATGGCAGTAGAGAATGACAGGGAACATGCTGGTTAGGGGGACACCAGAATTACTGAAAAGCTCAGTGGTGCCTGCTCTCTACAGGCCAGGACTCATGATAAGAGATGCTATTATAGTACTTCTCTCCCTGAAAGCAATAGAGATGATTGCTCCTATAGGTATGATAGAGATAATAATAGAGGCTAAATGGTAATGATGCTGAAACCATCAAAAGCAAGTTGGGGGTTATGACCATTATGAGTAGGTAATGACTCCCAAAAATTTACAGAGATGGTTCAAAGAATATGGCATTCTTAAGGGAAAGTGATGGGCAGCTTACAAGTATATTTCTTAATTTAGACAACCACAACAACAAAAATAAGAATGAATAATTTAAATGAAGAAGGAAATCTCACCTTTTGTGACAGCATGGATACAGCTGGAGATAATTATGCTAAGTGCAAGAAAGACAAATAGCATATGGTCTCACTTATATGTGGAATCTAATGAACAAAATAAATTGATGAACAAAACAGAAACAGAAAATGGATACATGGAACAACCTGGCAGCTCTCAGAGGGGATGGGAGCATGTACTGGATGAAAGAAGGTGAAGGGATTAGCCAAAAAGCATATATATATATATGCATCACCAACAGACAACAGTGTGGTGATGGCCAAAGGTAAGAAGTAGCGAGGGCTAGGTGGAGGTAGGCAAAGTGGTGGGGTGAATGGGACATCTGTAATAGTGTCAACAATAAAAATAAAGTTAAAAAAAAGGATAATCACCCTGGCCGGCATGGTTCGGTTGGTTGTGAGTTACCCCAGAGAGCGAAAAGTCACTGGTTCGATTCTTGGTCAGGGCACATACCCGGGTCACGAGGCCCCACAACAAATAGTTGCTGTTCTCTTACATCAGTGTTTCCCTCTCTTGCTCCCTCCCTTCCCCTCCCTCTAAGAATAAATAAATAAAATGTTTTAAAATAAATGGATAATCAAGACACTTGGGCAGGTGCCCAGTTTATGGACCTGAACCAATTCCCAGACCTAAAATCCAATGACAAAAAGAGATGTTGGGTCCCTGAGAAAGAGAACCTTTGAACAGCACAGCAAGTGGTACTCCTTGCTTAAAACAACCTATAGCCATACACTCAGATAACTATAAACTTGTAAAAAGAAGCACCCATATTTTTTGAGGATTTGTGGACACAGTGTCCAAATTCACATTGATAACAGAAGGCCTAATTAAGCACCATGGGCCATGGTTATCGTAGAGCTACACGGGAGCCAGGTAAGAGTACAGCCCTAGCCCTAGTCTGGTTTACAGCATATCCACTAGGTACATGGTGGTTATTACCTTGGTCTTAAAATGTATAATTGGACTACACATACCAGGTGGTCTGAAGAATCTCTACATTTGTTCCTTGGAATAACGAGTAAAAGCTGATCAGAGAGTACAGAAAGTTCAATGAAAACGTCTGAAACTTCCCTTTCACAACTGAAAATATTATTTTGTCTTGGTGGTGGTGGCAGAGACCAGTGCCACCTTTATAAATCTAAAAAATGCAGAGGTAATAGTCACCATCACATCTTATTTAAATTACTCATAGCCCTAATGAGTCCTGCAAGGCCAGATGGATCCTGTACACGTCAACATTTGACTACCATAAACTTAACCAATCTCAGCTACTGTGGTATCTTTACTGCAAAGGATATGTGGTATCTTTACTGCAAAGGATGAATATAGCCTCAGGTTCAAGCCACACAGCCATTAATCTGGCAAATGTGGTATTTTCTACTCCAATTAGGAAAGAACATAGAAGCAGTTTATAGTCACATGAAATGGACAACCATACACATTTGGTCTTGCCCTAAGGTTATGTTAACCCTGCACCCTCTGTCATAATATAGTCCAAATGAATGACCTGGGTCATGTGGACATTTCATAAAACATCACATTGGCCCACTATATTGATGACATCATGTTAATCAGACCAAATGTGCAAGTATGAACAAGTGTGTGGGAGGCCTAGGTAAGGCACATGTGCCTTAACTAATGGAGGATAAAACTTAGAAAGATTCAAGGCCCTCACCTAACAGTGATGTTTTAAGAAGTCAAGTCATCTGGGGTATGCCAGAACATCCCCTCAGAAGTAAAATACAATTAGTAAATCTTGGAATTCCCACCACTAAGAAAGAAGAATGACACCTAGTATGCCTCTTCAGGTTCTGGAGGTAGCATATCTCATACTCTGACCAATTTTCTGAATGACGTGAAAGGCAGGCAGTTTTGACTGTGGAGCGAAGACAGGAAAGTACTATGGCATTGCACCAGGCTGCTGGCAAGCATCTCTGCCTCTTAGGCCATGCATCCTGGTAGGCCCCATAGCATTAAATTTCCTAAAGATCTGAAGTAATTCTAAAAATTAATATGGTATTGCAATATTTCCATATAGCTAAGTCAGACAGCACAAAACGCTTAGAGTCTGCCATCTTTCATGGTAAAATGTGACTACTGGAAAGAAAGGCATTTTCCACATTAGGGTTGATGTGATGACCAGCCCCCATCTATATGAACACAATGTCTAGATAATGGATATGAAGAGTCATAAATGAAGAAATTTCTCACAAACTTTAAAAAGCAAAAATAATCACTTGAAAAATGAAGGACTTGATTAACTACATAGTTATTTTCTCTACATAAAACTGTTGTCTTCAAGTATAAGATATCATAAAGACCTTCAAGGACATCTAGTTCAATGCTTTAATTTTACAAATAAAGAAACTGAGGCAAAAAACTGTTAAGAAAATTGCCTAATATATTTTTAATTTAAGTTTTACCAAAGCCTAATTTACTTCCAATTATGTTCTCATAAAAACGAAGTCTAATTGTATTCATATTTGACAATTAAAAACCAAAATCAATCAAATCTAAAATGCAATCATGTAAAAAAATTCACATATTAAATCATAAAAAATAGAACAGGTGATTAAACAAGGAGTCATTTGCCCAGCCACCTCCTTATCTGGAAACATAGTTCACATGTCACGTGATCTTGTCTTTATTTCTTCTAACAAAATCCTTTACACAAACTGATAATGACACAAAGTTGCTAAAATTTATGTCCCCATTTCCTCTGATTAATTTATAGACTGAACATTATCACTTCTAATCATTTTATGAGGCTGATATTTTTATGTCCAGAGAAGGCTTCAAGGTTATCTTTTGTGTTATAGGATTTGGTGTCTAAATTTTAAGAATCCAAACTTGATGGCCTGATAAGCCATAGGGAAAAAATAACTTACTCCTCCCAAACGTATATCAGGCTAATGGCTGCCATAAAAATCAGAAATCATTGAAGCAAAGGTTTCTGTTGATCAAATCCTATAGCCTCTTTTTAATACTAATTTCTCCTGGCCTCTTCCCTTAAATTAGGGTGCTCCTACTCTTTAGCTTAATTAATCACTCTCCTGATTCCCTTTTTTCCTCTCTGATCATTTCTTCTCAGCCTCCTTTACATCACCTCTACTCAACCCTTAAACATAGCATGCCTAAGGATTCTCTTTCTTGCCTTCTTCCCTTCTTTATAACAGGATTTCCTCTATAACAAAGGAGGTGTGAATTTGAACAGGAAAAATTAAATCTTTGTTTTCACTGACCTCTAACTCAAATTCAGTATTCACTTCAATTAAACTAATATTCAATAATATTAGCAATATTACAATATTGAATATGTATAATGGTACTAATACTAATTATACTAATTACATATTTCAAAAATAATGTAGGAGAAACAATCACATAAAAACATAATATGAGAATGTGCAAGAATGAAGGAAGGAATAACATTTCATTGAAGCAGAAGGAAGAAGGTATGTGACTTCCGTTAGGGGAATTGGGAGTATTCTGTAGAAGTGACCATTGACATTGTTCTTAAAAGATGAATAGAGGTTGTCCAGATGAGAAAAAGGTGAGAGGCCTTTCCCAACAGAAAAAAGCAACACAACAAGAGAGGGGTGAATTGTTCTGTTCCATAGGAGCACAGGATGTGATGGAAGGAAGGGAATGGAAGAGAAGGAAGAACAAGAAAAGGAAGGGAAAGGAAAGGGAGGGGCAGGGGAGATAAAGGAAAGAGAAGAGAAGGAAGGCACAGAGAAGGGCAGAGCAGATGATCTATTTGAAAAGACAGATGGAGAAAAGGTATGAAAGGCTGTAGGTGCTATGCTTAGACCTTCAGATCTTTTCCTGTAAATGAGGATAAACCACCAATGGTTTTAAGCAGAAGAATTTCAGTATCTTACTTACATTTTAAAATGCTAAAGTTAATATCGATATGGAGGAAGAATTGGTGGCATGGAGACTAGTGAAAGAGCTATTGGAGGAATTCATGCAAGATGTGAATTATTGCCTTAGGAGAAAAGAAAGCAATAAAAATAAAATCTGGATTTATTTTCTGACTTAGATGATGGAGTGACAGTGATTCCATTCACATAAAGAGGGAATACAGGCATGTGAACACAAAATCTTAATTTAAAAAGAAGGTTGTAACTTTGGGGATTATTTTCCAGCTTTATGCAACAAAGAACATGACTACCTTAACACAAATAACATAAATAAGGTTTGCTCATTAAACAAGGTGAGCAACTACTGACACTTGTTTAGCAATTTAATAGCAATATGAAGAAAAGTGTTCAACATCATTAGCCATTAGGTAAAAGTAAATTAAAACCGTGATGAGATACTACTATGCATACAGTATTAGAATTTCTAAAATTAAAAAAACTGATGATACTAAGTGCTGACAAAAATACATAACAACTAGAATTCTCAAACATTGCTGGTAGGAACATTAAATGATACAGCCACTCTGGTAAATAAATTGGCAGCTTTAAAGTCTTATAAAGTTAAACATACATTTACCTTATGGCTCAAGAATCCCCGTCCTGTCCTGGCTGGTGTAGCTCAGTAGACCGAGCGTGGGCTGAGAACCAAAGGGTTGCCAGTTTGATTCCCAGTCAGGACACATGCCTGGGTTGCAGGCCAGGTCCCCAGTGGGGACCACATGAGAGGCAACCACACATTGATGTTTCTCTTCCTCTCTTTCTCCCTCCTTTCCCTTCTTTCTAAAAATAAAGAAATAAATTTTTTTTAAGTCTAAAAAAAGGAAATTCTTCTTAAAAAATAAAAGAATCCCCCTCCTAAATATTTACCCAACAAAAATGAAAGCCTATTTTCACACAAAGACCTGTATATGAATGTTTATAGCAGCTTTATTCATAATCACCAAAAACTAGAATCAATCCAAATGTCCATCAGCCAATAAACAAATTGTTATAATCCATATAATGGAATGTTATTCAAGAACAAAAATGAACAAACTACTTAATACAGCATGTTTTATTATGTTAAATGAAAAAAGAAACAATCATGTGAATATTTCCACTCATGTGATATTCTGAAAAAACAAAACTAAAAGAACTGTAATCATATCAGTGGTAGCCTTGGGATGGGGAAAAGAGATTGACTGCAAAAAGCCCTGAGGGAATTTTATAGGATAATAGAAATGTTCACTATCTTAATTGTAGTGGCAGCTATATTCTTATATATATTTACCAAAATTCAAGGAAATGTACACCTATAAGACTGAATTTTATGTAAATTGTACTTGAATGAATTTGATTGTGAAAAATTTAAAAAACATTACTTATTTTCAGGGGCAAAATTAAAATGAGAGCCTTAATTAGCATAATGTGGAAGAACAACTAGAGAGTTAATAAAAAGTAATTTAATGGTCAAACTTTTTGACTTTCGAAAATGTGTGTTTTTAGGTCTGTGACAAATATTCAATTGACTTGGTGATCTTTTTCATTTTTTCTCTTGATGCTATGTAACTATAAATAGATTTTCTTGTCTTATACATCTTAATTTTTCAGAAACTTTTGTTTTCCAACTTTTGTAACTTTGAGCAACAACTCATTCAACTACTAATATTTATTATTTTATTAGTGCATGACATACTATTTTACTTAATAGATCTGTAATTTGTCATTTTAGACTTATCTTGTACTAAGTTCATCAAAAATATAGAGACCAAAAGGCTTTATAAATCTGATCACATCCATCACATCCTCACCAATAGCATAAAATGCCATGGTTTTTTTATTCTTATTTTATAGGTAAAAATTAACTTTCAACTAATGAAATGTATTATAATAAAATGATAGCTAGATAGATATCACAGTTTTTGGATAAACAGTAGTTGGGAATTTTACATTCTTCTATTACTGAGAAATAAATAGTATTTTATCTATTTTTCAAAATTTCCTGTGTGCATTGCTAATGATACCCATTCAACTTATTTAATTATGTCAGATTGGTATCTTGGAAGACAATGGTTCAATTCACTGTGAATTCACAAACAGCGTTGACTCAATAAAACTCCACATCAGACCTTTTGTTCTATTTTGTCCTGACAGGATCTCTAGTTCATGAATACAAGTCTAAGATACAATCAGAATTAAGTTCAAGGACAACGGTGAGTTTTCTGGGTTAATACACACTGAATTTGTGAAGTCATCTTTGCCTGAGTTCTCACCCTAAGTCTTCTGAAAGACAGGCAGTTCTGAGCAATGCTAAAAATACTGGTGACTTATTCTCAGGTCAAATTTCTCTCCTATTTATGTATGCTTTTCTTGTCATGGAGATTTTGTCATGTTTGTCCTACACAATTATTTCTCTTCTCAGTCCTCCCCACCCTCCCTACAGGCATGGGAGGACTCCCAAACAGAATTTGTCAATGCACCTCAAGATCCACTTTCTGACCTCATCTCTACACTGTACATGACTGTTTAATTTCCTATTTAAAACAAATTAATTGTTGCATGCTCTAATGAGGCTGCAAGGATCCTGCTCCAGTCTATAGGCTTGAAGAGGTTATGCAGAGGTTGTCCAGATTGATGGTTCTGGGGTGGGTGACCTGAAAATGAACTTTGACTAAACTTCGCTCTTTGTGCACTTGCAGTCTATACTTGGAAAGTGGCAATTGTTTGCAACAGACAGTTTAAAACCTCAGCCCAAGATTTTGTTTAGAGGTTAGCTTTTGGAGGAAGGAGAGGGGAAAAAACTCTTTATCAATCTTTCAGTACTAATTTTACCAACTGTTTTCTAAGTATTTTAATCCTCTCTATAGCATCCAAGTTACATTTGAAAATAGAAAGTATTAGCCTAACTAAAAATATCTTTTTCTTTTTTATTTCCTCTTCCTACTGGCACTATGCAAGTTAGAACCAATATTTAACTTAAACCCAATCTACTATAATGCAACTTGTATAATGCCCTTTACTTATGAATTTAAATAATATATGCACAAATATTAATTGGTTCCAACAACCTGTAGGCCATGTATTAAACTCATTTTACAGATTAGATGTAATTTATCTCAGGTTTATGTTGGTAGTGAGGACAACTGTGTTGAAACTATTGCATTTAAATTTTGTAGTACAAGACTGCAATCTGTCCAGATGATTCCCCCTAATTTTTCTTTAAAATGAATGTTAGAAAAATGTTTCGTTAATGTGACCATATAAAAGAGAATATTCTGAGACAAATTATTTGGTTTTAGCTTACTTTGGCAGTGAGGCTGGACCTTATAAAACCACCCTTTGAATAACATACTCTCTACTTACAGACACATAAAAAAAACATTGTTCTTTTATGGAATATACTTCACTGTATTTCATCATAAGCAAGTGATAAAAAATCACACTATTTTCACAGAGAATCCTGAATAGGAAGTGGCATCTCCCTATGACAGATGGAAAAAGAATGACCTGGTAGCTTAAATTATTTTATTAAACAATGGATTTGGAATAAAAAGTCAACATTTTTTAACCTGACATTTTTTGTTTCCCTTCATTCTCTCATTTTCTCTTGAAGTAACAATTGCAGGTGGTGCTCAAATGCCTCCTTTAGTGTCGCAGTACATTTAGGTGCAAAATGAAAAAAATGAAAGGAAGAGCTTTAATACATAGTTCTGTAGGTAGGTTGGAAAGGAGTTTGCATGCATCTTTTCCCTTGACCAAAACCCTTATAAAATTGTTGGGGGGCACTATTAAAGGTCTCCACATACTTGGAACCAGACTGACATGCTCAAAAAGACTCGGTCATATCTGAAGAAACCAGATCATTCCATATTCTTACTAGTATTATTCAGGTGTTAGTTGAATTAGAAATTAAGTCCCTTTAGAATATATCAGGGCCCCACTGGACTCCAGAGAAGATTATAAATGCATTTTTAGACAATTTTCTTCTTATCGCTACTGTGTACTCCTAAAGCCAAGCTGCTTAGCCCAGAGACAAAGCAACTGGAGATTGCCAAACCAATTTCCCTGATGCTTCCCAATGTTTTTTTGGCTGGAGTTCTTTACTATCAACCTATATTCTCAACTCAAATAGAGTTGGACAGAAGTCAAAGAAGGCACCATTATGTATGATAGCTAATCAGCACATTATCAGTGAAACTGGCCCACAGGGAAAACCAGAAATCTGTAGTTTTGAGTGTCACCCAAAGTTGCCCTTGTGTAGCTAGAATATAGGAAGGGGTGCTGATAAAAACTTGTGTCAATAACCTGTCCTCTCTGCTCTTTATTTTCCCTTACTTGTCATTGAAAAATCCAGAATCAGAGCTAGAAATAGAACTTATGGGCAGGCGTAAAATAAGTCTCAGAACCTGAACTCCAGTGGCACCTGCTCTGCAATACCCTGTACAACTGAGAAAAACAATGGGAAGAATAACCCATAATATAAGGGTTTGATCTCCTTTGCAAGAACAGAGCTCGATTGTTACATCCCAAGCTACAAGCCAAAGATGGAAGTGAATAAAGCAGAAGCAGATTCTCTGATGAACAAAGATGCTCTGAGTTAATGATAGAAAAGAAGGGGTAAGAATGAACTGGAAAAAATAACCTTTTTATGTGGAGAGGAATAGTATCTGCTAGATAGAATGTCTTTTACAATTTAACATGAGGTATAACCAGCTCCTTTGGAATCATTGCAAATCACACGAAGTGGCACTAATTTGGCTCAGAGGCTAGAAAGTGAGACCCAGCTATGATCAGGTACATATCTCAGGATAGGATGCTATAGAAAATGATAGTATGATAACTTGTTCTCTGTTGCTTTCATTCCTCACAGCTTTCACTCTTTTACCTTCATCTAGTGGGAAATTTGATATTAATAATGTTGTTGATATAAACTTTTTTAAGTCACTGAACTTATCTTTTGGGAGATATTTAAGATGTACCTCTGCAGCTCCTATAAAACAAAGTTGTGGACTTAGTTGGGGAAAAGTGACTGACATAATGCCTTCGAGGGTGATTTTGAGAGTGCCTTCCAAATTAAATTTCATGTCAAGACTTCCAGTTATTTGACTTCCTACATTATCTACACAGAGAGCTCTAGGTGGTCTGCAATCCTCTCCATTGGCCAAATGGTTATTCCTTTCCTTTCAGAACAGTTTAGGGAACAGAGCCATTAACAAGGCTAGGACCACAGTGCAACCAAAAGATATTAGGCAAAAGCAAATTTCATGTCCTCCCATGATCAGTGCCTCTGAATACAAGTCACAAGCAACTGAGAATATAGCCTAATGAGGTTCATTTCTTCATCATAAATAATTACAGTGAATTGGTTCTGTACTGTCAACTCTTGTAATATTTTCAATTGATTTGTAGCTAAAACAGGAAAAAGCCCAAAAAACTAATGTCATACAACCATAATGGGGATGAAAATTACTTACTGTAGTTTGCTGTGTATAATGCACACCTTTTGCCCAAATTTTCGAGAGAAAAATAAGGATGTGCATTATACATGGGTATAATGATTACATGCCATGGGTATAATGATTTCATGTATAATGCACAGAAAAACATCGGTGTGCATTATTTACAGCAAAATACACTACTCTACAAAGCACATATTTTAATTGTTAAATCTAATAACTAGTTTTGAATTAAATGATTAACATGTTAGAAAAATTGGGGAGGTGAGATTTGTGTTTCTAAAACATATTTTTATTAATCATTAAGACAATCCATAAATATACAAAGAAAGATTGCTTCTTCTTAATATTTGTGCATATTCATTTAAATTAACAATAATTAAAATTAAGTACTAACTCCAAACTTTTCATTAATTTCTAGAGGGCTACTATGATATCCAAGAATCTATGAACCTCTATATTATCACTGTATTAATTTTTCTCTTACTTTTTTTATGCAACTCCCTTGGGTTTTTCTTTGCTCTTCCTGCTTAGGGAAGGCAGCTTTTCTTTATATTATTCCCAACAGTGCTGTGGTGTGAGGCAAACACAAAACAATAAAGTACTAGCTATTCATCAGGATTAGGTGAAAGTCAGAACTATTCAACCAAAATTAATAAGGAGGGATGTAACAAACCCACCTTCTTACAGTTCATTTGAAAGTCAGATAATATCAATTAGCATTTATCAAACAAGAACAGACAGGTGAGGGTGACAATATCTTACTTAACTTACAGGAACATATGATGATGAATGACTCACTCATGAAATGTTTTAGGTCAGCATTTCCTCAGCACTCACTATGTTTAAGCAACTCCAAATATCCAGATAAAACAGAAAAACTCACTTGAGGAGCCATAACAGGGTGTACACAAGTCCAGTGTAATTAATACTTTACCAAGTCAAAATCCTAACCTTCCAGTAGCTCATGTCCTAAGAGATAAGTATTAAATGAACTTGACCTGGATTCTATTTCATTCACTTTCAGTACAAAAACTATTTTCTGGGTAAGTATATTACTCTTTTCTAAAGAGTTCCTGCGACTCTCTGAAGTTAATTCCCACTGATCACTGCAAGGTGGGTGCCATTAGACCTGTTATAAAGAGGGGAAATGAAAGCAAGGAGACCTTAAAATAATTTGCACAAGTGAAGAAACTGAGAATGGAAACTCACTTGCTGGGCTATTAGGGTAGCATTTTATCCACCATGCTAAACTGTCTTTTGTACCAAACTACTTACAGGAATACTTTGCATGTAGACATTAGAATCATCGCTGTTACCATTTATCTAGGCTCATGCATGTCTATTTGGCAGACTCTCACTGATATGAAAACACCCAGACACAACCTAGTGGAGTTTCCATTCAGGCAAACACAGAGCTCCTTCTCACGCCTCAGCTCGTGCACTGGTTAAGTCAGGACTCCTGCAGTGCAGGAAGGAGAACCCCTGGCCTTGCCACTCCTGGCATGTTCCAGTTTAAATTCACTAAAAATGTTCGGGCTGCTTATATTATATTTAAATGCTGGATGTTAATACTGAGGTCACTATTATGAGATTGGAATGAAATGTTGAAAGCAGATTTGGCCGGTAAGATATGATTACTTTAGGTTATATCTATGAAGTTGAATACACTGGATTTCTTACCTTTCCAGGAAAATGGACAATAAATACCAAAAAAAGGTAATTGCCTATATTAAATAGTAACAAAATTTGAATTTCACAAGAAAACTATTCAACTCAGTTAAGGTTTTTTTCTGTGTTTTTTTATTAAATGCATAGATCTATTTGAAGCACCTGCTGTTACATACTAAGGCTAAGTGTATAGTGACTAGACATTGAGCCAGGACTGAGGAGACCCACAGGGAGCAGGCAGACTCTGCCTCTGCCAACACAGAACTTACAGTGCCACAGAGGAGAACCACAAAGTGCATTCAAACATTCCATGGTTCACAGGAATATAGGGTGCTATGAACAAGGTACACCACGGAGGCATCTAATCCACATGGGAGAGCCAGACAACAGCTGAGGAAGACATCCTAGTGAAGAGATGTGTATAGATCTGAGAAATATTTAGAGAATTAATACTTAGAAAATATTTAGAAAATTAATTTGATTTTTGAATGTATTCTGAGGCCGATGTTAGTCTTGTCTTGGGGTGGTTGTGAGAGTATGGGGTAGGAAAGAGGGAGAATTAAAGGAAAACTTAGATTTCATAGACATGGCCTTAAAATGTCTTCTTTTTAAAACATAAATAAGTTTACTGAAAATATAACTGATTCCATTTTACATGACATGTAAATTATATTTTTGAGGGCTGGTGGCCTCTTTAGTGAGTGCTTGCCTTAAAATGACTCGAAAATAACCATGAAATGTCAGGATACGGTTTGATTTGAAGTACTTCTTCACGAATAGTCAGTGAAGCTGCCAAAGAGCACATAAGCATATTTAATTAGAAAATTAAAGAGATAATAAAAGTGAAAAAAATTAAGTAGTAAGGGCCTAGAAAACTGACTCAATATTTGTAGGTTCCTTTTAAATAATAGAATTTTTAATAGTATCACAAATACTGATACATTTGAGAAATTCTTGTCTTAATGTGATTCAAATGCATTACTCAGCATTTATCAGGTAAATAATTAGGACTTTAAAAATTGGAAGTTCAGAAAATTAAATACACAAATGTAAGTGTAATATATATATTTGATTTTTGTGTTAGTTTTCTAGAGTTACCATAACAAAGTACTACAAAGTGGCTTAAACAATAAGAATGTATTGTCTCACAGGGGTAGAGTCCAGAAGTTCAAGATCATTGTATGGGCGATGTTGGTTCCTTTCTTTCTGTATGTGTATGTATTGGGGAGGGGGATTACTTTTTTCTTTTTCCTGCATTTATTGGGGTGACACTGGTTAACAAAATTATACAGGCTTTGGTTCCTTCTGAGAACTATGAAGAAAAATATGTTCAGTCTTCTCTTCTAGATTCTGTGATTTGAAGACAATATTTGTTTTCCTTGGCTTCTGCAACACCCTGATCTCTTAGTTCATTTTCCATGGCATTCTTTCTGTGTGCCTGTCTGCCTCCAAATTTCTCTTTTTAAAATGACACTGGTCATGTTGGATTAGGGTCTAATTTAATGACCTCATCTTAACTTGATTGACTCTCTAAAGATCCCATCTCCAAATGAAATCATATTTTAAGGTATGGGGGGTTAGATTTTGACATATGAATTTGGCAAGGGATACATAACAATGCTGAAAACTACAAAGCACGGATGAAAGAAAATTATCTAAATGTAGAGGCACACTGTGTACATGGGCAGGAATAATCAATACAGTGAAGATAATTTTTAACCAGTAACTCTCTTTGCTGCATTATGGATAATTACCTTAGACTTATCAATTTCTTGGCTTGGGGGTTTAACGCTTACATTTGCATGAAGCACAGGTCATTGTTATACATTAAGAACAGCTCTTTCATCACACCTAGAATCAAGAAAATAGCAAATTTTTATTTCATATTTCTACTTTCACTGAAATTGTGGCCTTTTGAGAATCATAAAATGAGAAACCACATTTTATGGAGGTTTCAGTTTCAACTCATCTCTTTGGACCAGTTCCTAATCTGCTGTCTTCATTTGAGCATCGGAAATAAAATCCTTAGATTACCATGACTCAGTCTCTCCTACCCAATGTATCTCCCACCCCACACCTAGTAGCTGTGCATCAGCTATTGCACTCAACACTGAGGCTAATTTATTGAACTTAGTGATTACTTTCCTGTGAGATAAACCATGCATTTAGTTCTTTGCAGTGGTAAGATTTTTGTCTTCTTATTTCATTTTTGTTCTATAGGTAACTACTGATCGTAATCATTTTTTTCATCAGGGTTCATATTTTAGAATAATATATATTTGGCATTCTGGAGTTAAACAGATGAGGCTAAGCCTGGCTTTGCTGCTTACCAGACATATGACTTTGGGCAAGTGACTTCACCAGTTTTGTACCTCAGTTACCCCATCTGTAAAATGGGCATAATAATAGCACTTGCCTCATGCAGTGGTTATGAGAATTAATGAATTAATATCTGTCAAGTCTTTAGAATAGTGCAGGGTACTTAGTAAACACTTTTTAAGTGTTTCTTATATAAAAATGAAAACAAAAAAGAAAATGTCAGGATTCTCTATTATCAATATATTAATATGATAATTTAAAACAATGAAATTTCATTTTGCTTTAAATTATGGTGCCTATTGAATAGATAAAAGATGAACAAGAACTAAAAGTATTTTTATTTAAAACAACAAGGTTAACACACCTGAAGTTGAACAGTAACATTCACTTAATTCAGTTCTCATCACTCAACAATACTTTTCTATCCTATATTCCCTTGTCAGTCATGCCTCAAGTTCCTGTATGCAAAAAAATTATAAATGACAAGTAAAGTGACTACTGCATCTCTCCATTTTCCGTTCAGAGAAGCACTCAGAGTTTCTGGGAGACACACAAATCCCAAAGGAAATGATGTGAACAAACTGCCAGGGCTTGCTTTTTACTATCTCCCAACTTCCCTAGAACAACGACATTGGCATATTGCTACTTGAAGTCTGTGTCACCCAGCACCTGTCCAGTAGAGAGTGACTCCCCAAGGAATATGCTGAGATTTCCACAGATTCACATGTTTCTGCATGTTTGTTGAAAAAAGTCAAATTTTCCGTTATTCTTATAAATATGTTAAACTTAAAGTCAAAACCTCTTCACTTGATTTGAATCGGTTTCTAATGCTTGCATTTCTACTTTCCAGTCTGGTTAACAGCTACCCAGTAACCGATTCAGTGCTGGTTGCATCCTTTCCCAGGATCTCTATTAAAAGTTTTTTTCCTCCAATAAAGTATTTTGGGGAATGCTTCCCTAAATATTTATTTAAAGGAAGAAAAACATTATTAGCTTTTAGGCTACATCTTATCTAATTGTGGATAAGTTTTAAAGTCAAAACAAGGAGGAAATACAGTCATAATTACCATCCCCCCCCAAAAAAAAATCCAACAAATCAACCATAAATTAGCCAAGTGACATGTCTGAGTAAGTCCAACACAATGATTATTTCCTCAGTTAAAAACCCAACATGGAGTTAGCTTGTGTTCAGGAATCATGTCATCGGAAAAACACGTGCATTTAAATGGTAGAGTTACAATCAGGGCAATGAAAGTCTTCCACTCTGAGAGTTCCAGGATCACTGTGGCCCACAGAGGGGACAGCAGACTCACACCTACCACTGACTGACTGTGGAAGAACAAGCAGAATCACTTGCCTTGTTTAAAATTCCTTCCTTCCTTCCTTCCTTCCTTCCTTCCTTCCTTCCTTCCTTCCTTCCTTCCTTCCTTCCTTCCTTCATAAAATCAGATTTCAGCATTCTTTGTATCCATAATGATAGGAAAACATTGTCTAACTGGTTTTCAATATATTTTTAAAAATTAAAAGGAAAAGAACAACATTTGGGTCAGTGGCAATTCAAGGCTGATCTTAGATTTCACAGAGGAATAATCACAGGAGAGGATTATAAAGCAAAATTTGGTAAGATGATATAATCTCTGGTTTACATGCTACTAAACCTGCTTATTGATGCTTAAAATGACTGAATATTCAATAATAGCATTATTGTTTTCAGAATATCAGATATGTTTTCATTTAAAATCTTCAAGCCTTTTGCTCAAAAGATATTCTTTTACTATATCAAAAAATGAAAATGTGCAATTCCATTTCTTACTGGTTTTCAAAATGTTCTGTGGAGCCCCAGAGTTTGGGACTGTTCGAGACTGAAAAGGGGACATGGTAGCTGTCTTTAACTATATCATTGTCTGCCACTTAGCAGAAGAATTCTGTTTATAGGAAACTAGGATCAGTGACTAAAATTTGCAGGAAGGCATATATTAATGCACAACATACAGCATAAATTTTTAACAACTAAAGCTTCCAAGAGTATGAAACAGTCTCACTATGACCTAAGGAATGTCCTTTCCTGAATTTATAAATGGGATAATGGAACATGAAAGCATCTGGCATATAGTAGGTTCTCACGTGTTTACAAACTTAGATCATACCTAACCTGGTGATTCTGCATCAGGGAACTACTACTAAAGATGACTTGAATGAGCTAATTTCTAAGACTTTTCCAGTTCTAAGTTTTTATTATCTAGTAAAAAATTTGTTTATAATACACCCCTCTCCTCCTCTCCTCCTCTCCTCCTCTCCCCTCACCTTCCATCCCTTCCTTACCCTTTCCTTCCCCACTCCTCCCTCTTCTCTTTGCTTCTCTCTCTCACTGAATATGATGAGCTTTGGGCTCTCCTAGAAATAGATCAAGTCAGCTGGCTGCATGATGCAAGCTACAATGTGACAACTGGTTACAGCACTGGCTGAGGTTAACTAAGGAACCTCAGCGAAGTCTCAACAGCAGTAGTTCTAGATCAGACTGCAAGTTGGGAATACAAAGCAAGCCAATATCCCTTGAAATCAGATAAAGCAGACTATCTCCTAATGTGGTGATTATGTTTGCAGTCCTGCTAAAGGACAAGTTGGGATTATTGCAACAGTCATTTGCTTATTCTGGAAACTGATGGCTTATACTTTATCTTACTGGAAATAACCAAGATATTGGAAGGCCTCAGAACTTTTTCAAATTTGCATGTCTGAACATGGCACATTAGGGTGAATTTCATGTGGTAGATATTTTTAAGATTTATGGTATTGAATAAATTAAATTCCACTTTATGCTTTATTTAAATCATAAAGGCAGACAAAGTTGTCATGTTAGGAAACATTAAGCACCATACAAATACCATTATTAGTTGAATTAATAACCATTATTATTATTACATTAAGCTGGCCATAGTAGTTTTTATACACAAGTTCTCTTTGGGAAAAAAGTTCTGAAAAAGGCATTTTGTTTTCTCCTTAGACTCCTTTTTTTTTTTAAACTGGGCCTTCCGTACCAGCCCCTTAATTAAATTTAAATTGTAGTAGCATGCTAAAAGGAAAAGACTAGCCAGATCCTCCCATTCATTCATTTGTGTATTTATTTATTGGCCAAGTAGTAATTAAGCACCTACTATGCTTAGAAGTCACATTACTAGATACAAGGAATACAATTTTAAATAAGGCACATGAGTGTCTGCACTCCTGGAGCAAACTCCAGCAGTAATATCCCATTAGGTTTCTACTGGTGAGAACTTTCAGCCTAAAAGGAGATCCTCTGTAAGGCCATTAGGAGAGTGATTTGAAGAAAGGGAGACAGAGTACTTAGAAAGTGTTCATCCAATAACAATACACACATGGCTGCCTACACGTACAGGGAGAAGTTCTATCAAACGAAAGTTTGCCCAGCATTTAAATCCAATCTATCCACTATTTAAAGAATACGAATCACCCATGAGTCAATTCTTTGGGGAGCTACGTGATGAAGTCAGAGAGCATCAATTCTCTCAGAACTAGATCATGGAAATTTTATGACTATAATATATTCATTTTTTGTTTTATTCTATTTTTATCCCACAAACCATCATGACTATCCTAATGCTACATTCACACTGGGACCTCTGTAAATGTTTGCTCAACTGATTTAAATTTGAATTCTTTCTAATTCATAGAAATCAAGAATAATCCAATGTAGCAATGTGAGAAAAAGGGCAGTTTATCTCAGAAGACCTGCAGCAAGATACTTTGGAACAGGTGCATACATATGTTATATGCAAGATAAGACAAATCAATTCTTCCCTTATATCAGAGGTCAGCAAACTTTTTCACTAAACAACCAGAGAGTAAATATTTTAGATCTTGCAGACCATACGGTCTCTGTCACAACTACTCATCTCTGCCAGTATAGCATGAAAGCAGCCATGGACAACACATAAACAAATGAGTGTGGCTGGGTTCCAATGAAACTTTATTTACAAAAATGGGAGCGAGCCATATTTGCCCTGCAGGCTAGTTTACCAAGCTCTGCTATGTATCACAGAGCGATAGATACTGTACAGGGCCAGAGAAAATATATGATTTATCTACAAACTTTTCATGTTTATGCTGTGCATGTTTCACATTATACATTACATAAATATATGTTACATCATGTAAATACAATTTGGTATGAATTTTTAAAATTAACATTAAAACATGATCACATTTTCTTGTCATTAAAACTCTTCATAGCCCTGGCCAGGTGGCTCATTTGGTTGGAGCATCACTATGCACACAAAAAGGTTGCAGGTTCAATTCCCAGTCAGGGCACATTCTTAGATTGCAGTTTCAATTCCCAGTTGGGGTGCTTATGGGAGGCAACCAGTCAGTGTTTCTCACATCATTGTTTCTCCCTCTCCTTCCCTCCCACTCTTCCTCTCTTCTTCTCTTTTCAAAGTCAAAAAAACATATCCTCAGGTGAGGATTAAAAAACAAACCTTCATAAACATTATTTTTAAGTATATTTTGTTGATTATGTTAGTACAGTTGTCCCATTTTTTTCTCCTCATTACCCCTTTCTGCCCTGAACTCCCTCCCTCCAGCATTTACCTCCTTATTTCATGTCCATGGGTCATACATATAAGTTCTTTGGCTTCTACATCTTCTACACTATTCTTAGTCTCCCCTTGTCTATTTTATACCTACCATTTATACTTCTTATTCCCTGTACCTTTGTCCCCATTCTCCCTCCTCCCTCTCCCTATGATCTCCATTTCTGTTGCTTCTGTTCCTGTTCTAGTTGTTTGCTTAGTTTGTTTTTGTTTGTGATTTTTAGGTTCAGTTGTTGATACTTGAGTTTGTTGTCACTTTATTGTTTACAGTTTTGAATTTCTCCTTTTTCTTAGATAAGTCCCTTTAACGTTTCATATAATAAGGGCTTGGTAATGATGAACTCCTTTAACTTGACCTTATCTGAGAAGCACTTTATCTGCCCTTCCATTCTAAATGATAGCTTTCCTGGATAGAGTAAACTTGGATGTGGGTCCTTGTCTTTCATGACTTTGAATACTTCTTTCCTGCCCCTTCTTGTCTATAAGGTTTCTTTTCAGATATCAGCTGATAGCCTTATGGGAACTTCTTTGTAGGTAACTCTCCTTTTCTCTTACTTTTTTAAGATTATCTCCTTATCTTTAATCTTGAGTAATTCAACTATGATGTGCCTTGGTGCACTTCTCCTTGGGTCCAACTTCTTTGGGACTCTCTGAGCTTCTTGCACTTGCATGTCTATTTCCTTCACCACTTTGGGGAAGTTTTCCTACATTACTTTTTAAAATAAGTTTTCCATTTCTTGCTCTTCCTCTTCTTCTTTTGGCACCCCTATAATTTGGATGTTGGAACACTTAAAATTGTCCCAGAGGTTCCTAAGCCTCTTTTCATTTTTTTTGAATTCTTGTTTCTTCATTCTGTTTTGATTATATGTTTATTTCTTCCTTTTGGTCCAAATCATTGATTTGAGTCCCAGTTTCCTCCCCTTCATTATTGGTTCCATGTATATTTTCCTTTATTTCACTTTGTGTAGCCTTCATTTCTTCCTTCATTTTGTGACCAAGCTCAATCAATTCTGTGAGTATCCTGATTACCAGTGTTTTGAACTCTGTATCTGACAGGTTGGCTATCATCTCATTGCTTAGTTCTTTTTCTGGAGTTTTGATCTATTCTTTAATTTGGGCCATATTTCCTTGTCTTGGCACACCTGTTACATTGTAAGAGGTACAGCCTTAGGTATTCACCATGGCAAGGCAACCTAAGTTGCTGCATTGTGGCACTATATGCGGGCGGAGGGTCAAAAAGGGAGTAATGCCATTTGCTTGGCTCTGGCCCTGCTTTCAATCACTTACCCCACTACCCAGAGGGAATTGGACCCTTCTGGTGCTGATTCCTGTGTGGGTGGGTTTGTGTATGTTCTAGAACCCCATGGGTCTCTCCAAGGACTTTCCCGTGAGACTGGGAATTTTTCCTGCTGCTGCAACCCCCACAGATTTTTACAGCCTGAGGTTTTAAATCTTGATTTTTCCCTGCACTGGAACCCCAAGTTACTCAGTCTGTCCTGTTCCCCAGTTGTTCCTCCCTGTTTATCCACACATGAATGAAAGACCACCCTGTTCACCAGAAACTTCCTTGCCACCAGTCCTCTCTGCTATCTCTGCCCCTCTTACAGTCTGGATGAATGTTTCTTCCTTAACTCTTTGGTTGTCAGACTGCCATACAGTTGGATTTTCTGGCAGTTCTGGTTGTTTCTTGTTTTTAAATTGGCTGTTGCCCATTTTTTGGTTGTGCAAGGAAGCAAAGCATATCTACCTATGTCTCCATCTTGGCCAGAGATCTCTAATGAACTCATAATATTCCACTGCATGGACACCATAATTTACTTAGTCTTTTCCTAACTTCCAACAAATACTTATAAATTTTACATTTTATAAAAGCAATTTACATTATGTAAATGCAAACATGTAGGAAGCATCCATGACCCCAAAACAAGATCTTTTAGAATACCTAAGCTTTCACATTAAACATGGAATATGAACATGTTTACCTTTTTTATACTTCTTTCTAAAATAATAATAAAAGAATATAAAAGAAATAGACTCACAAGGACAAACAGGAAAGGAAATGATAGTAGATGAGAGATGCTGTCACTTGGGAAAGGAGGAAAGAGAAAGGATGAGAGTACCTGTGACCTTAGCAGGTACTTGTAACTTTCAGAGAAAGTGGAAAGTTGAAAAAGCAAGTCACTTTGATGACCTAACATTTGTTAGGCAAATGTTAGGCAAAACCTAACATTTTTGCCTTGTTACTTTTTCTTATTATTTCATGTTGTGACTTTCTTCACTAATCCCTTCAAGTCTATTTTATCATGCTTCTTATAAATTTATAATAATTCTGCTACATTAATATGCTTTAAATCATATAAGATATGAATATTGTTGAATTTGTTTTTATATTAGTTTAGTACAAGGCTAAATGGCTGTTACAGAGAGACCCCAAAATATAGTGGCTTAAGGAATATAGACACTTATTCTCTCATGTAACAGATCTAGGAAAAGCAGTGGTCAATGGGGCAGCTCAGCTTCACATGATCATTCAGAACAACAGATTCCAACCCTTGCCCCCCTCTGCCTTCCCCAGGTCACCATAACCATCTGCATGGTTGAAGATGGGTTGCTACCAAGTTCAGGTCCCAACCAGTGGAAGGGAAAAAACAGCCTGCAGGAGGTAAGCTCAGTACCTTAAGACTCAAGAATGGAAATAGCATGTATCATGTCTCCTTATATCCCATTGATGAAAATTCAATCACATGCCACACCTAACTAAAATGGAAGCTTGAAAATGCTGACTAACCTGGCAGAAGGGGAGAATTAATTTTGTACAAAGCTCACTGAAGTCACCACAGTCATCTTTCTTTTCCATGAGTTTTACTCCTCAGACATCAAGTTATTTTCAGTGTAAGGTAACATACCCCTGGGTACACCAGTTCCTCTTTCTGACATTGTCCATTGGGGAAAGGCTGAAGACCAGGGATGGAAGGAAAAGAATAGAAGAATAGATATTGAGACTGGCCAAGAGCCAGCACCCACTTTCATTTGTTGTTCACCACAGCCCAAAATTCCTCATGATTCTAAAATATGAAGTCCTATACACACTATGACTGCTTTCTTAAAATATCCTCCAAACAGTGCTGTTGGATTTTGATGGACTTCCATGTGAAGGAAATATCAGGAACAAGTCAAGCTGAATAACTTCCCAATACAAAACACATACATGATAACAAATATTCTTCTACTCGTTTAGCTGAATGTTCATGTGAGCATGCACACATACACAGGGTAAGAAATCATCAGGGACTAAGAACAGTATTTACAACCAGAAATGAAAGCAATTCTGAGAATATTTGCTGTTCTTGGATTATAAGAATTATACAAAGAACAAGGAAGTTCCGGCCAAGATGGAGGTATAGGCAGAAATGCTTCACTTCCTCACACAACCAAAAGAAGGATAACAACCATTTTAAAAACAAAGAACAACCAGAACTGCCAGAAAAACATTTGCATAGAAGTCAAACAACCAAGGAGTTAGAGAAACATTCAACCAGACAGTGAGCTGAGACAAAGAAATATAGCCCAAATGAAAGAACAGATCAAAACTGCAGAAAAGGAGCTAAGAGATGAGGAGATAGACAACCCATCTGGTGCAGAGTTCAAAACACTGGTAATCAGGATGCTCACGCAATTGATTTGAGCTTGGTCACAAAATAAAGGAAGAAATGAAGGCTACACAAAGTGAAATAAAGGAAAATATACATGGAACCAATAATGAAGGGGAGGAAACTGGGACTCAAATCAATGATTTGGACCAAAAGGAAGAAATAAACATATAACTAGAACAGAATAAAGAAACACAAATTCATAAAAATGAGGAAAGGCTAAGGAACCTCTGGGACAACTTTAAATGTTCCAACATCCAAATTATAGGGATCCCAGAAGAAGAAGAGGAAGAGCAAGAAATGGAAAACTTATTTTAAAAACTAATGAAGGAAAACTTTTCCAATCTGGCAAAAGAAACAGACTCCCAGGAAGTCCAGGAAGCCCAGAAAGTCCCAAAGAAATTGGACCCAAAGAGGAGCACACCAAGACACATCATAATTAAGTTACCCAAGATTAAAGATAAGGAGAGAATCTTAAAAACAGCAGGAGGAAAGGAGACAGTTACCTACAAGGAGTTCCCATAAGGCTATCAGTGGGGAGGGGGAAGGGAAGAATGGGGGGAAAGGTACAGAGAATAAGAAGCAGCATAGGTAGGCACAAAATAGACAGGGGGAGGTTAAGAATAGTATAGGAAATGGAGAAGCCAAAGAATTTTTATCTACAACCCATGGGCATGAACTGTGGGGGGTTGGGGACTGCTGGAGGGTGAGGGGAGTGGTGCATGGAGGAGGAGGATGAAGGGGAGAAAAAATTGGGACAACTGTAATAGCGTAATCAATAAAATATACTTAAAAATGAATTATACCAGGGATAAGATACATAACCTTGGGCCTGAAAAGATGAGAGATTAGAATTGAGAACCCCCACATAAAGTTTAGGTATCAGCAGGACTATACTTCTAGTGAAAAGGTGGACAAGAAAAAAAAAGTCTTTCTGTAAACAAAAAAGTAATGTGAATTGTCTATTTCAGCCTAGGCTCTGATTGGAGGAAAAAATGCTGAGACTCCATAGCTCATACAGATTTGAGATTCAAATGTACACTACTCTGATCAGGAAATTCCAGACTGAAAATTAATGTAAAGTTGATTTGGCTCACTGTAACACTGATGAAGCAAGTGCAACCTTAATCCAGACCTGATTAGTTTCCCAAAGATAAAGCCCAGCCAAATATAATCTCACAATCCAAAACTGCACATGAGGAAATAAGTTACCATAGAAAAGAAACATCAAATAGTACAATTAGACTCCTATTAACTTCATTTAATTATTATGAATTTATGCAGAATATAAAATAAATATGCTTAATACTAAAGAAATAAAATGTGGAATCAAAAAATATGATAGGGTATAAAAATAGAATAAAAAAGATCCACTATACATTTTTAAAGAACCAAATGAATCATATAGAGATAAAAATACAAGTATAAGTACTGATTTACAATCACCCTTATTTTGAGTAATGGGACAATTCAAACATGTGAGCGAAAGGTATTATAAACAATTGTACAATTTTGCCTTATTCTGGTTTACATTTGCCCTCCATTGTCCTACGTTTCTGGCCTTATGCACCTTCAAAATAATAAAACAATTGGACACAGTAAATCAAGGGCCTGCTGTGGCTTCAGTCTTTTCCTTTTGATATTCTAGGATAACTTTTTTTCTTTTTCTTAGAACTTTTTCAAACAAAGCTGATATACAAAAAAAAAATAATTGTAATTACCATCCTAGATTGAGGATGGTAATTGTAGGTAGGAATGGAGAGAATAAGGTAGGTCCCTGACAGTCCTAAGACCTGACACCACAGGGATCTCAGGAGTCCAGTTTGAAAATTCCTGCTCTAATACAACTGACTGCCATGCTGCCTCAACTGCTTTTCCCCTTGATATCTTAAAGGTACAATTCCTGGGTGATTTGGTCATAAGAAAGAATTAGCTTTTTAGCAAATGACTAAAAGGTTTTAAGCATAGGGTATTTTTGTTTTTATTCCCAAATGTTCAGCCATTTTAATATCATTTGACTCTGAACTAACACTATTAAATATAGTTAAAGAGGATTTCTTTCTCTACAATAGATCTAGGATTTATTAGAATAATTCATGGTTCCCTAAAGACAGCAATACACATATTGCAATTGTTGCAAATCACATCATTATCAACCTTGCTGGATTTTTTCCTACTGAAGCCTTGTTTTGCACAATAAAAATTTAGTGACTTCATTAAATGCATTGCCTGATGCACCTGTTTGGACTCTGGGTATCATTTTCTTTTCTGCAACACATTTTTATTCAAGATGTGCTGAATTTCCCAGAGGCTGTCTGGGGACTTAGAGACATCTGTACCCAGCAGTTTGCTCAAACCAACAAAAAGTATTGAAGCAAAAATCAAACTTTGGAGCATCAATTTAACTATTCCTTTTCAAGTATCCTAGACTGATGGAACGTGTCAGCCCTGGTACACCCACCATCACTGTTCAATGCTTAGAATGCCTATTAAAGCAACACTGACTGCACTCTGATGAAAGTTGTCACTAGGAGTGGTGTGAAAACCGTGAAGAAAAGGCAATGCAGGAAATACTAGGAAAAAACTTTTTGAAATAGAGTGACTATGAGGAAAACAGTTAAAATATCAGAAATAATATCGTATAACACAATTTAATTTATACAGGTAATTAAGCCTATTAGTAAAATAAACATTCAACACAAGAGAATATAAGATCAAGCCTTTAAATTCTCAGCATATATTTCAGTTCTAGGGTCCCAAGTTTTGGAAAGTTTCCTTTTATCATGTGAATGTGCAGTGATTGTCTTACTAGCTCTCTTCAATGAGTTAATGAATTTAGATTTGAAGAACTGTGTAAAACCAAAAGGGGTAGAAATAATGAAGTAAGCAAAGGGAAGAAAGTGTCACTAACAAATATAAATTCTTTTTCTAATTTTGATGAACCCTTGACAATGTCGTCTCTAAGTCTCATATCAGCATTTCTGAATCAAATTATTTTTTAAAAGATATTCTGAGAAACAGGTAAGAAAAATTAAGTCAAGATTGTGACCAGTAGGGGGCAGGATGGTGTTAATATTTACAGTAAGAGATTTAAAAGGCCTTCAAATATATTTGCATAGATTTTGTGAAAGATTGATGGCAGAAGTAACTATAATTCTTCACTCCGTCCTATATCAAGTCCCTTGGAATTGTGACATTGAAGTTAGAAATAGACATTATGCTCCACCTCTTGAATCTGGCCTTGCCTTTTGACTTGCTTGGGCTGTTAGTACTCTGCAGTAGTGATGCTGCTGGGTTCTGAGCCTATAGCTCAAGAGATCTTGCATATTACCACTCACTCACTCCCTTGGAACTCTGTTACTACATATGAAACAAGTCTATCCTAGCTTAGCCAGACAGGTGAGTGAGGACAACCTATACCAGCAATACTCCAGGCTGACTAAGTAGTTGACCACCCAGTACATGAATGAGCCAACCAAGATCAGATAAGCTAGGACCAGACCAGAAGAATGATCCAGCTTACCCACAGACTCCAAGCCAAATAAATGCTTATTGTTTTAAGCCAGTGTTTTATGTGGTTTGTTAACAACAATAATTGATTCACTCTCCAAACAAAAATGTCATTTTTGTCACTTTTGTCATATATGTGTGTGTGTATATATATATGTATATCTCCATTGAATCATTCATTTATTCATTCACTTAGAATTAGAATTTTTTTCAGTGCCAGTTCTATGCTAGCTATTTGGTCACAGACTATTCAACAAGCATCAACTTAGCACTGTAAGCACATATAATGCAAAAATGGGCACAAAAAGAGATGTTTTTAAAAAGTCGATTTTCCAGTAGTAAAAATAGACATTCAGGGGTTGACTACAAAGGAGAAGCACAAGAGAATTTAGGGGATGATAAAACTATTATGTAAACAACTGTGGTGGCAAACATATAACTCTATTCATTTCCCAAAGTTTCTAGAACTGCACTCTACAAAATGAATTTTACTGTATATAAAATTTTTAAAACCAACTAAAACATGCATGAACCCAAAAGTGAATGCAAAATATTATGAATCAATCTAACAATATACCAAGTAAATCACATAACCATACCAAAGGGGTGCAGAATAACGAGGCTGACCTAAGTAACTTTGGAAAGAAATTCTTTTGACTAGATTTGGTAAGATAAAGTCAAAAAGAGCTACACACAAACACTGTACGTCTACACTCTAGTTGATAAGTTCCCCCCACCCAAGGATATGGATTACTAATCCTGAAGCTACTTTATATGATCAATAGGGTAGAACAAGTAAGTAAAATTGTCTTGTAGCATTAGGAGTTAGGTTTCTCACTGTCAGAGAAAGCAGTTATAAATAAAAAGGAAGGCTAGAGTGAGCTGTTTTCTTTCAGTAAACACTCATCAGTGTAATGAATACCATTATATGAGTATGAATTTTCTTAAATAGAATTAGATAAAGAGATAAAAGCTAAAATATAGATGTGTGTGTGCATAGGTAACTACATAGATATATGCACACACAGGGTGGGGCAGAAGTAGGTTTACAGTTGTTTGTATGAAAAATGATATGATTATTAGAAAGAAGGAGAACGATCTAGTCATGAAACATGTATAGAGGATCCATGCACATGGACAACAGGGTGGGGATCGACTGTGGGTGCAGGGCAGCGGGCAGGGTAGGGAAGAGAAATAGGGGAAAATTTGAGACAACTATAATTGAACAACAATAAAAAAGAGAGAATACGATAGTTAATAAATAAAATGCAAGAATAAATGCTGCGTTTCTCATACTCAAAACTGTAAGCCAACTTTTGCTCAACCCTGTACATCTGGATAGATAAATAAGATAGGTAGATAGATAGATTTCTTAGCTGTGCTGAGAAGGTCTAGAAACAGTGACACCCCAGTAGGAATTAGCACACTTAGTATCCAGATCTTGGTTTCTAAGTATTATTCTCTAATAAAATAAAGCAAAGCTCCTTGGGAAAGTGGTTGATTCTAAGGCTGTCACAGGTAAAATACAAGATAAGCCTGAAGCATCTTGTGGTGCCAAAAAGGTTAAATAAATAAATAAATAAATAAATAAATAAATAAATAAAGTGTAAAGAAATACAACAGCCAACCTGAAATTATCCCAAGTGAACAAATCTACAAGTTGAGCATCAATATAGATAACAATAATGCTGTCTTGTAATCTAAATAATAAAATAAGTGCCCTTGATTTAAGATATTTATTTACCTAAAAATATTTCTTTATAAGCAAAGAGAGCATAAGGACAATGCTTCTTTACTTCCTTCGAATTAATAAACATACAGGGAATAAGGGAAATAGAAAATAACCACACTAATAATTGTGGTAGGCAAGATCCAAGGATGAATGCTAAAATTAGTGAGTAAAAGTTAAAGAAAAACAGACTATTTGCATAATTTCAATATATTCATGAAAAAAGTCAGACAAACCCCAGTTGAAGCACAGTCTCTAAAATACCTGACTAGAAAGTCTCAGGTCATGAGAGTCAAAGAAAGATTGAAGAAGTGTCATGGATTGGAGGACACACTAAGGTGATATGACAACTAAATTTGATGTGGAATCCTGCATTAGATCCTGACAGAAAAAGGACAATAATGAAAGCACTGGTAAAATCCAAACAACAGCTCTTGTTTAGTGAACAATATTGCACAAATGTTAACTTTTTTATTTTGCCTATCGTGCTCTAGTATGTAAGATTTTGACATTAAGAGAAACTGGGTGAAAGGAATATGAAAACTTTTATACAAGTTTGCAACTCTTCAAAGTCTAAGATTATCTCAAAATTAAAAATTTAAAAAGATATATTCATAATTAATTTCTTTTTGTAGTAGACACTACTAAAGTAGTTTAGAGTATATCTATGCCTCTATAGACACTAAATTCAAACAAGTAGAGTTTTAATATATGTTTACTTTTGTCTGTCAGACTGTCAACTACATCATTAGAAATTTGGATTAGCTTGTCAGGTTAGTTGGGCCAATGCTAAATCTCCATTTGTGCAATACATTATATAGACATTGATCAAAACAGATAGTAATTTTACCAATGTTTATTGCACTTGGCATTGAGTCAGGAAGATGTGCCTTAAAATCTCTATTCTATTCAAGCACAAGAAACAAAACTAAAATAGAATAAAGCAAAATAAACCATGAGCACATCAAGTGGGACAGGAGTTGTGCTTGGTACTTGGATAAAGTAGTAGGCAAGTAGACCTGCTCCCTGTCCTAATATGTCTTATATGTTACCACTGACATTATTCAGGTCTTTGGGTTTCTTTGAAGTCTTCCCAGACAACTATCGAAATGTCTCTCATCACACACAAATTTCTCAAGAGCAAGAATTCTATATTCTCCTTCCTTTAAGCCCAATGAAATACATTATGTATACAACTTAAGTTCTCAATAAATGCACTTGGTTGCTGACCCAGACCCAGGATGTACACATTGCAAAGGCAGTTTTGCTCAAGCCTATAAGAACTCATGCACGCAAAGGTAACAGACAGCTCTTGGAAAATGTTCTCTACCCTCCAGATTGTAGCAAATTGTTCAAGTTGCCCATCCAGCTTTCCTTCCACCATGTCAACTAGAAGACCAGCTGCAGAACTGTCAGAAACAAGTTTCCTGTTAACATACCTACTTCTGCTCAGCAATAGTGGAAGATTCTCCTCTTTGGTGATTCCAATGTCAGATATTGAAAACGTCATTGGGTAAAAAAAAAACTTGGTTCATCCATTAGTACAATACCTGTGATTTAAAGCATAAGAATAAATTTTTTAAATCTGTTCTGTTATGGAAATTATTTTGAGGGTAGTTTTAGGTCACTCCCTACCAAATATTTCCTTTTATTACATTCAGAACTGGTATTATTTTTTGACTTGTGTCATTCCTGGTACCATGAAATATGTATAATGCAACTAACTTGATTTATGGAAATAAAGAATGTCTGAGTAAATCAGGATTTCAGTAGAGTAATCAAAATGGTCAGAGAGCTTGAAATCTTGTCTTATGAGGAACAGTTGAGGAATCAGTTATGTTTAGTCTACAGATCCAGGAAGAATGGCACAACGGTCTTCAAGCATTATGTCTGCCATGCGGAAATGGAATTCGACTCACTCTATACAATGTAATTCAGAAAGGTAAATCAAGGATGTATGAGTGAAAATAGAAGCAGTTAGCTAAACAGAAGAGGTTTAGCTGTAAATAACATAAAACCCAAAATACAACCTACCTTAGAGAAGAGAGAATTTTGTTTCTCTCAAATAAAGAAAATCTGGAAATAAACTGTTCAGGCTCTTTGGAAGATTCCACAGAGACCCAGGGTCTCAATATCCTCAACACATGCCTACTTCATGATCGAAGATAGTTTCTCAAGTCTGAGCCACCATGTCTACATCATGTACTACAGGTAACAGAAAAAAATTTAAAAGGAGATGAGAAAATCGTTATACCCTTTCTATTTAAGAACATGTCCTGGAACACTTCAAGAACTAATACATCTATATTTAGTGGCAAGGAAGCCTGAGAAACATATCTTTAGTCCAGGTAACATGTATTTGACTAATACCACATGGTCTCTGTTACATGGATGCCAAATCAATGTAAGAAAATGTTTTCCAACTGATAAATAGCTCCAGACTGGCAGTATTTCTTGTGAAGTTAAAAGTTCCCCATTGTTAGAGCTACTATTCGTAGCAAAAGTCAGATGGTTAGTTGCCAGCTCAGCAATTTCAAACTGTAATCTAAGCATCTTTGCAGGTTTAGGCTAAGTCACTTCTCAGATTCTAGTAAACAGACATTGTAGGAAAAGATATTCAATTACAGATGAAACAGGACTACAAAGCACTGAATAAACCATTGGACTTGTATTTATTCCACAGCCTAGATTTTACAAGTTTACATGTCAACATTCATGCTAACTTACTTTAGTTTTCTCCTTGCCTTAGTTTTCTAAGACTGCCCTAACCAAATAGACGTGGTGGCTTCAACAAAAATTTAATTTCCCACAGTTTTGGAAGCTGAATGTCCAAGTGTTAGTCAGTCTGCTTTTTTTCTTGAGATCTCTCTTCTTGGCTTGCAGACACTCACCTTCCCACTGTGTCCCTACATGAGCTTTCCTCTGTGCACGTGCATCCCTGGTATTTCTTCCTCTACTGGTAAGGACACCAGTCATATTGTATTAGGGCCCCACTCTTCATACCTCATTTTACCTAAATTACCTCTTTAAAGGCCTTATCTCCAAATAGTCACATTCTAAATACTAGGAATTAGGGCTTCAACATATATGAATGTGTTATGAACACGAATGTGGTAATACAGTTTAGGTCATACATCCTTCCTTCTCCCACCTGCTCTGTTGTCAAAGAAGTCAATGGACACTAAAATAGCAGGAAATAAGAATGTGATAAAAAACTGAACATTTTTATAATCTTCATGATTAATCAACATCTAGCTGTATTGATATCGATCATATAACAAAGCAAAAGGCATTGCCCAAGAAGTAGTGATAGTGGTTGGGGAGTAGTCGGGGGCAGATTTTCCTCCAAACTCAATTGTACAATATTTTTCTCCAAATATATATCTATTTCTACATCTATTGTATTTCTAAATATCAAGTATCAGAACCTAGCTTAGGAGAATAATTAGAAAATGTGTAATTATCTTTATCATGTACTTTGTCCAAAAAACTAAATTTTCATTTAACTAAGCAACTATAATATAAATGTAACATAATGATACATAGGAGTTTTTAAGTTCATAAACACACTTGAATTTCATAACTCAATCCTTTGCAACAGTGAGCCAAGCATAGTCACTCAGTTTCTGTGCAAACTTTCCTAATTAAGACAAACACACTGCCATCATTTCTGTATGTCAGGAATCCTTTATTTAACAAATATTTACTGAATGATGATGATGTGACAGAAATTATGGGTACACTAGTAAATGAGACCTTTAGAGTTTCTTACATTTCCTGCTCTCAGAAAGCTGATATTCTAGAGAAATGAGTGGACAAGTAGGTAAGCAATTACCACCCTGGGAGAGAAGGGCTCATGGGGGCACCTGCAGTGGTGCCTCCCTGGATTTCAGAGGCCAGGGAAGGATTCCTGACTGACCAGTGGTTAGCCAGGCGAGGGAACTGGGTTGAAGGTCGCAACCTGCTGCTATTTGTATGTTCCTTTTATGCCCACATTTTTGTTAATTTTGAAAATGTTCAAAGCTAAAATTTTGTTTTAAAAAACTATAATAAATATTTCTTTCACCTAATTTCACTAATTGTTATCAGTTTACCACTTTTGCTTGGTTTGTCTCTCTCCGCACAGGTGTGTACATATACACACACACATTTTAAAATGTAAAAATCAATTACCTCTATCATGAACCATCTTTTTTTAAAGATTTTATTTATTTATTTTTAGAGAGAAGGGAAGGAGAAAGAGAGGGAGAGAAACATCAATGTGTGATTGCCTCTCAAGCACCCACTACTGAGGACCTGGCCTGAAACCCAGGCATGTGCCTTGACTGGGAATCAAACTGGCAACCCTTTGGTTCACACACAGGACCACGCTTAATCCACTGAGCTACACCAGCCAGAGTGTCATGAACTGTCTTGAAAATAAGTTGCATGTATTATGATATCTTATTCCTGATTTAAAACTTCTTTAAAATTTACTACAGCCAATACATTTAATATGAAATTAATAATGTCATCTAATAAAGAGCCCATATTTACATATACCAAATTATCCTCAAAATGTCATTTATAGTTCTTTTCCTCTCCCTTTTATCCAGAATCCAATCATGGTTCATCCTAGTATCCTGTCAGCAAGCTGGCAAAAAGTAAGACCACTCCCTCTCTTCAGAAAGAAAAACCATACCCCAATTTCATTTCCCAAAGAACCAGGGGTCCCAAATCTCCAGATGTAGGAATGTGACATTTCTCATAAGTCACCTAAACACAGCTGACACCGATGCTCAAATTCCTTGGCACCCGAGCCAAAAATACTTACTCTCCAGTCCCCTAATCATCATTCCATGGGCCATTCTCACATTCTTCTCATCAAAAGTGATAACCTGAGCAGGGCAGGGTCCATCTCTTGGCACACAGTCAAACAGGGTTATATCAACTGTGCCCTGGCTCAAACATACCCTCCAAAGGATGCAAGAGACTCAAAGAACCATGCATTTGATAAGCCATTGTCCAGGAGTTCTAGCTTAGACAAATATTGGGCAAATATTGCCCAAGTGACTAGGCAGTAGTAGCCCAGAGACTTCTGCAAGAAACACCCCCATAAGACACTTAAAGCAGTTGTGGGGGGTGGGGTTCCCTGCTCATCTTTTTTTATTGAGCCTAGCACAGTGCCTGAAATACAGTAGATCATCACTAGATGTTTGCCTAATGAGCAAATTACAAATGAAAGCATACCTGTTTTTCATCTTCCAAATGATTCTACAAAGTGTTGTTTCCTGCCAATAACAACAATGTGCATTCATAGGTATTTATGAGTTTGCATCATATTATAAACATGCAGATTTAACACTAGTGAATTTCCTCCATCCCAGCTTGCAGGGAATAAAATGCCAGAGTGTTTTCACTGCCTCCTTGCATATGTTGGTAGTAAAATATTCACGACTTAGAGAATTATGCAGTGTATTTTCAACAGCAGCTTTTGAAAGCCACTTTTTCCATTAAAACTGTCAGTTTGGTAATACTGCCATGATTTCAAAGCAAAGGAGCATTATGGCACAAATCAAAGATAGATTATATATTTTATGTTTACATATCCTAGGACCTTCATGGTGTAAAGTTGTTGGATTTTTTTAGACTTTATGTAAGTCTCATCCATTTTGAAATTGAAATGCATCACCGTTATTATGAACCAAATAAAACTGGTGTATAATATATGTAGTATTGCTAGGTATTATGCCTATGCTATTCACTAGCAACCGCAAGGGGAAAGTGGCAGTGAGAACTGAGAAAAGCCATTCCCTGTCACTTTGATTTTTAGTTAATGAACCCCTGCCTGTCTTCTGCCTTCCTTATATTCTGGCAAGATGTGCAGATATCCCCAAAATGTCTATGATTACAACTAACTGCTGGTCAGATAACAAAGCTAACAAAGAAATTTATAACCAAAGGACCTAAAAAGTGAGAGGAAGCTCTGATTCTATTTTTATTTGGAGAAAATATAATAATGTCTCTGACAATTAGTTGCAATAGAAAACTATTACTGGGTTTGTAGTGCCAAGAAAAAAATTGCTTGGCAAATAGACAGCCTGTATCTTAATTACAGGATGCAATGCACACTTGGACATGCTCTGTCTGCAGGAAAAAAAAATAAAAGAAACTAAATCTCTTAACAGTATTTGTCCATAAGTGGTGAGATGCTTCAACAACACATGAAAGTGACAAGATGATAGCCTGTTTAAATACAGTTAGATAATACGCTTCAGAGATTTCTATCTTTAGCAATATGGTGGCAAACAAGGGCTGTATAAATTAAACTAATATTGGAACAGTCTTATGGTCTTAGATTAAAATTGGATGAGAACTATTTCATTTAAGTATCTCTCTGGTCACCAAGACCCCATAAGGGAAAAAAATTAACTGACAGAAAATAAAAGTGGTGTGGCTTCATGATTAAGAATGTGGGCTCTGCAATAAACTGATGTTTGCCAGGTGGAAGGGGGGCTTGTGGGGAGGGGTGGAAAAGGGAAGAGATTCAAATGTACAAACTGCTCGATATAAAAACAGTTATGGGGATGTAAAATACAGCATAGGGAATATAAGCAATAATATTGTAATAATTATGTATGGTGTCAGATGGGTACTAGATTTATATGGGTGATCATTTCATAAATTATATAAATGTCTAATCATATGTTGTACATCTAAAATTGATCTAACATTGTATGTCAACTGTAATTTAATTTTTTTTAATTGGAGAAAAAAATAATGTGGGCCCTGAAACAGTCTGGGTTCATATGCTAGTTCTGCCATTTACCAGCTTCTTAAAAAGCCACTTAGCCCCTTTGTGTCTTGCTTTCCTGATCTCCTAGTGCACCTAGCAGTTCGTCTGACTAATCCAATGCCACCCCTGACACTTTTGTCCTTTACCCACAGGTGGAAGAGCCAAAAACTTGCTCTTCAGTTTGCTGTGCAGAATATGATGTCATTCTGGCTACTGAGATATAACAAATAGTCTGGTAGGAGTTACTAGTGAAGCAGCATTTGCTTTCCTGTAAAAGGGACCGTTCTGGCTGACTCTACCCAGTCTTCCATTCTCTTGCTTTGAATACGGAGATGTCTTAAATTGTGGCTAGCATCTTCCAGCTTGAGGGGAAAGTCAGGAGAATCCAAGAGAACTGGTCCTGACATCACTGAGCCACAGAATAATCATCCATAACTGCTGACCACCAAACTTCTATTTATGTACATTAATAAACACCTGTTTAAAGTTATTATAAGTTGAGCTTTTGGTACTTGCAGCTACTAGCACTCGTAACTGGTACACTGAGATTAGTCATGCTATCTATTCCATAAAGCTGTTTGTAGAGATTAAATAATTAACATAAAGCACTTAGCACAAGGCCAGCATATAGCAATAACTGAGTAAACTGTTATTAGCTAGTAGCGGCACTACTAGTACTAATAAGAGCAGTATCATCATCATCATTATCATCATCATCATATTTTAAAACCAGGTAGGAAAAAATATGCACCTTCAATATGGTACCCCTAAGAGTCATGAGTCTGGAGTAGAGGATATGCAAGCATTCAGGCACCCTTCAGGTACAGTTGGCCTTGGAGAGAATCTAGAACTCTGAAAGAATGAATGTGATTGAGAAAGGGGCATTTGATCTCAGGCTCTGAGAAATCTGGGCTGGCACTACAATCCATTATGAAAGAAACAGAAAGAAGGTAAAACAGAGTACATGCAATTTGGAGTTACAGGGAATTCAGTTTATGTGAAATATAAAGTTAAAGATTATGAAAATAAAATGTATATATTAAGAACAAAGTTAATTCAGTATAGTCATATATCAAGCAAGAAATGAAAATTTATTATTTTTTTCTGCAAATAAATCTTTTAATGAAATTAGTTCATCAAAGGGGCATTTCAAAAATAAGCACCTTGAAATGTGGCAATCACATATTTTTAGATTACTTATGATTAGATGTTCTGTATTCATGAGACTTTGTCCCTTTTCATCTTTTAGAGGGAGTTTTAATTATTTTTTTAGATTTTATTTATTTTTAGAGAGAGGGGAAAGGAGGGAGAAAGAGGGAGAGAAATATTGATGTGTGAGAGAAACATCAATTGGTTGCCTCTCACATGCCCCCAACTAGGCACCTAACCTACAATACAGGAATGTTCCCCAACCAGGAAATGAACCTGCAACCTCCTCCTTTGTAGGACTACACCCCACCAGCTGAGCCGCGTCAGCCAGGGCAAATTATTTTTTTAACTTTATTTTTATTCTTTACACTATTATGGAATTCCTCATTTCCCAGACTTGTATAAAATAGTGTATAATTAGAGACTCTGAGCATCTTTTTCATATGTCTGTGGGCCATCTGTATGTCCTCTTTGGAGAAGTGTCTATTCAGGTCCTTTGCCCATTTTTTAATTGGATTGTTTGTCTTTCTGATGTTGAGTTGTATGTGTTCTTTATATATATTGGAAGTTAACCCCTTATCAGATGTACCATTGGCAAATATGTTCTCCCATACAGTGGGTTCCCTTTTCATTTTATTGATGGTTTCTTTTGCTGTGCTTTTTAATTTGATATGGTCCCATTCATTTATTTTCCCATTGTTTCTCTTGCCCTAGGAAATATATTGGAAAAACATCACTATGTAAGATGTCTGAAATTTTATTGCCTTTCTTTTCTTCTAGGATTTTTATGGTTTCTTGACATATTTAAGTCTTTTATTCATTTTGAGTTTATTCTTGGGTATCATGTAAATTGGTGGTCTAGTTTCCTTTTTTGCATGTACCTGTCTAATTTTCTCAGCATCATTTATTGAACAGACTGTCTTTACTCCATTTTATACTGTTGCCTCCTTTGTCAAATATTAATTGACCATAAAGGTGTGGGGTTTTCTCTGGACTCTGTTCTGTTCCATTGATCTATATGCTTGTCCTTATGCCAGTACCAGGCTTTTCTGATTACCATGGCCTCATAGTTTGGCTCAATATCAAGTAGTGTGATTCTTCCAACTTCGTTCTTCTTTCTCAAGATTGCTGAGGCTATTCAGGGACTTTTAGAAAATTGCTTGTTTAAGAATTTCTAATTAGCCCTAAAGGGTATGGCTGAGTTGATTGGGCATCATCCTGCAAAGTGAAAGGTTACCAGTTCAGTTACTGGTCAGGGCACATGCCTGGGTTGCAGGTTCAATTCTAAGCAGGGCGCGTACGAGAGGCAACCGATTGATGTTTCTCACATCGATGTTTCTCCCCCTCTCTTTCTCCTTTCCTTCCCCTCTCTCTAAAAATAAATAAATAAAATCTTTTTTTTAAAAGAATTTCTAATTAAAAGAAGTTTATCATCCTCTCACCTTATCTTTAAAAGAAGTGAACCCACAACCACAAGTACAATTTATACTAACCATCAAAAGTGCACTGCCATTTTCACTTTGGCAAGGACAGAGCAAAAATCATTTCCTAAGAGTCACCAAATAACCAATTGGAAAACTCCAGGATAGCAAATTTTAAAAACTTTTTTAAAATTAAAAAGTCATCGTTTTGCTCCCCAGCAGTGAGTCCATTTCTCAGTGACAGAGATCCGGTACTCTGATACTCTTCGCTACAAGTATTTACAAGACTACACGTAGGTACTTGCTATCATTGCAGGCAGAGGAGACAGAAGGCAACAGCAGCTGAGCAGCAGAGGAGGAGGAATAGCTGCACTGGTTCTGCCCACACGGTCAAAGTGACGGCTTCCATCTCCAATGCTCTGCACTGGTTTTGCCACTGACTGGCAGGATACACATATAGGTTTCTTCCAAATGCTTACCGTCACTCGAGTCGATAATGTGCGGTGTGAAATAAACAATATTATGTAATTCCCCAATATCCAGTTGGCCTTTCTGAAGCAGAATAGATCTATTTCCTATCTTCTGGGTAAACAGTGTACAATTCAAAGCTCTGTGCCACACTGGCCCATTAGACAGAGCTGTCCCAGTCTGCTGGCAGCACAACCAGAATAAACACAGTGCCCCTTTCTCCTTCCTTCTTATTCATACTGGTGTAAGGGTGAATTGTTAGCTTTAACTTTGAGCTGCCTGGCATTGGTCCATTTGTATCACCACCCTGGCATTATTTAAACACAGCGTGCTTCATATTTATGAGCTTACAAAATTTCTGGTCTCCTGCTTCTGCCATTCTTAAGAACCACCAAGGGAAAAGGGTGTGACCATAAAAGCTAGTGTGTAACAAACCTCATTCAAATGCAGGCAGTGTATTGGGAATCTTAATTCTATTAGAGCATGGACAATGAATGTATTTGTGTTAGTTACTTTCCCACTTTGAGGTTAAACAAACCAGTGAATGGGACTCCGGGTGGCAGCAGAATGAGATACTGCATTGGATGACGCAGGCAGACAAATGCCAGGGAGCATTTTTAAAAACAACAAGTCTCTTTCCTGCCTTCCCATGACTTCTCAGCAATTTGAATTCTGTAAATGAAATGAATAGCTCTAGTCCTCCAATATCTTCATTCAGCAGTTTGGTTCTGGGGGTCACGTGATGCATTTATCTCTATGGCTCCTTCTAAGAAAATGCACCCCATTCAAAAAGAGTCTGAATTAACTATAGTAAATGTGTTCTGTCTACTCTTAAATTGATATCCTTTCCTGAATAAAGTTCTAATTTGCAATAATTACCAGACTGAATAACTTGCTGCAAACCTCCTACTAATGCCACCATAAGACTTGTTTCCTATCAATGTGGTTAACTGAATACAGTTGTGTTCAATGCACCACACACACGCACACACACAGATGCACACCACATCTTTAATGATTATGTAGGCTCCAAAACAGGTCCTCCCTCATTGCAGCACACACTTTATTAATAAGCATCACTTATTCCGGGGGTGGGGCCTGCCATAACCTACCTCTATCTACCACCTGCCCAAAACTTTCACTTCACATACATTTACTAAATATGCCTGAAATCTAGCATGATTTTTAAGTAAAACTGAAGGAATAGGGACTCAGTTTGCTTGTTTTTCTGAAGATTAATCTATTCAGGTAAAGCACCTGGTATAGGATATTAACACTAGAAACGTGGGTGGCATCCTCTTACCACACTCTGTCACTCTATTACTGGTACCCTACATTGTGGGCCTGAAACTGTGTTGATCACAGTAAGAATCATTTAACAAGTATCAAAACAGCACTAAGAATTAACCCTTCCAATTCAGGCAGGTGTTGACTGATAAGAGCAAAAACAAATAAAGAAGTTAAACATTATGACATGGTATAATAAGATTCTAGGTATCTCAAGATTTTCACAGACCCTCAAGTCCAGTAGGACTCATTATAAAATCATCTACCCCTGCTTCAAGAAATCTCCCACCCATACATAGGGGAACTCATTCTGTTCTTAATATCTCACTAGAGAAGTAGATTGTAGTATGAATAATTCTGGTTACCTGCACTATTTCTTTTTTTAAGATTTTATTTATTTATTTTAGACAGAGGGGAAGGGAGGGAGAATGAGAGGGAGAGAAATATCGATGTGTGATTGCCTCTTGCGCACACCCTACTGGGAACCTGGCCTGGCCTGCAACCTAGGCATGTGCCCTGACTGGGAATACAACAGGTGACCCTTTGGTCCACAGGCTAGCACTCAACCTACTGAGCCACACCAGCCAGAGCTGCACTATTTCTAATTTGCAATAAAATTTATCATAATTTTTTAAGAATCTTGACCCTCACTGGTTCTCACCTAATTGGCATTCAATAAACATTTATGATATTGCTGATGTTTCAAAAAGTTAAGTAGCTATCAAAGTTAAGAAAGCATATTTTCTAAGGCAAGAAATAGTTATTTAGGTATTGCCAGGGTTCAAGTAAAATTTTTATCCCTCAAATTTGCTAATCACTTTTAATATTATAAAAACATAGGAAAAAAACATGGAAATTCTACCATATTTTATCAATAAAGACTTAGAAAAGACCCTGAATAGGCAAGGCAATACTGAAAAAGAACAAAGTTGGACTTATCACACTACCTGATATCAAACTGTACCACAAAGTTATAGTAATCAAAATGGTATGGTACTGGGATAATAGCAGACATATAGATCAATGGAACAGAATAAAGATCCCAGAAATAAACCCACTCTTATATGATGAAATACTCTATCACAAAGGAGGCAAGGATATACAATGGGGTAAAAACAGTCTTTTCAATAAAAAGTGTTGGGAAAACTGGAAAGATACATACATAAAAATGAAAGATGACATTCTTATACCAGATATAAGAATAAGTCAAAATGGGTTAAGGACTTAGATGTAAGACCTGGAACCATAAAATTCCTAGAAGAAATCATAGGCAGTAAACACTTTGAGATTGCTCTTAGCTATATTGTTTGGATATGTTTCCTCAGGCAAGGAAAACAAAAGAAAAAATAAACAAGTGAGACTAAATCAAACTAAAAGTATTTGTACAGTAAAGCAAAAACCATCAACAAAATGAAAAGGCAACCTATGCAATGAAAGAAGATATTTGCCAATGAGACATCCAACAAGAGGCAATATCTAAAATATTTAAGAAACTTATACAATACCAAAAAAAAAAACTAACAGTCCAGTTTTAAAATGGGCAGAGGACCTGAATAGTCATTTCTCCAAAAAGGACATACTGATGTTAAATAGACATATCAAAATGTGATCAGCATCCCTAATTATTGGGAAAGCACAAATTAAAACCACAATGAGATATAACCTCACATCTGTCAGAATAGCTATCATTGATAAATCCACAAATAACAAGTATTGGTGAGGATGTGGAGAAAAAAGAACACTTGTGCCCTGATGGTGGGATTGTAACTTGATGCAGAAACCTTGGAAAACAGTGCTGAGATTCCTCAAAAGATTAAAAATAGAACTACCATGTAACCCAGAAATTTCACGTTTGGGTGTTCAATGAAACACCCAATTTGGACTTCTTTTCTTTGTCCAAAGAAATCCAAATAACTAATTTAAAAAGATATATGCATCTCTATGTTTATTGCCACAATATTTACAATCATCAATATGTGTAAGCCACCTAAGTGTCCATCAATAGATGACTAGATAAAGAAGGTATAGTACATATATACAATTGAATATTACTCAGCCATGGAAAATAAAATAAAATCTTAACATTTGCAACAACATCAGTAGACCTAGAGGATATTATACTAAGTGAAATAAGTCAGAAGAAGACAAATACCATATGATTTTACTTATATGTGGAATCTGAAAAACAAAGTAAATGAACAAACAAAACAAACAGACTCATAGATACAGAGAACAAGTTGATGATTATCAGAAGAAATGAGGTTGGAGGGATGGGTAAAAAAAAGGTGAACAAAGTTAAGAAATACAAATTGTCAGTTATAAAAATAGTCCCAAGGATGTAAGGCATAGCATAGGAAATATAGTCAATAATATTGTAATACCCATGTATGGTGTCAGATGTCTACTAGACTTTTCATGGTGATCACTTAGCAAGGTATATAAATGTCTAATCACTATGTTATACACCTAAAACTAATACAATACTACATTTCAACTGTAATTGAAATAGAAATTCAGAAATACAATTAAATTTACAATTAATTTAAAGACTTAGAAAATTTTTATCAATGGACCTAAGAAAAATAAATATAAAACAAGGGAAGACCCCAGTCAAGATGGAAGTGTAGGTAGACTCCCTTCACCTCCTCATGCAACCATAGAAAGAATTATAACCAGATGTCAAAAACAGATAACACCCAGAACTGTCAGAAAATCTAGCTGTATGGGAGTCTAAAAACCAAGAATTTAAGGAAGCCACATTCACCCAGACAGGAAGGAGAGGCAGAGTCACAGACACAGGGCAGAGAAGCAGTGTGGCATGGAGAAGCAGTGGCGGTGGCAGTGATGGAACAGACAGTCCCACATTCATAAGAGGTAGTTAAAATTTGGGAGGGATACACTGGGGGTGAGCCATCCCAGCCACAGGCCAGACCACAAAGCAAAGGGTTCCAGCACTGAAAAGATAAACCCCCATCACCTCTAGCTATGTGGGTTGGGGTGGCAGAAGAAACTGCTGGATTTTCACTGCATAAAGGGCCTGCATGGACTTAGAAGATCCGCAAACCCCAGGGCAGCAGCTGAAAGGGTGCCAATTGCATAAGGGAAGTAAATAAAGTGACTAGAAAGGGGACGAGTTACAGGCAGGCCTCCAGAAGCCAGGCAGAGGTTTTGTCCCCTCACCATGCTCTCCACATACACACAGAGCCACAAAGTGGTGAAGCAGGTTGCCCCACCCTGGCAAGTACCTAAGGCTTCACCCCTCACAATTTACAGATGTCTTTGCTACATAGGCCATGATAATAAGACAGGAAGTAAAAGCAGTTCCACTTAATACACAGAAACAAAGGGAGGCTGCCAAATTGAGGAGACAAAGAAATATGGCTCAAATGAAAGAAAAGAACAAAACCCCAGAAAAAGAACTAAATGAAATGAAGACAGCCAACCTATCAGATTCAGAGTTCAAAAACTGGTGATCAGGATGCTCAGAGATCTCACTGAGTATGGCAAGAAAATAAAGGAAGAAATGAAGGTTACACAATGTGAAATAAAGAAAAATATACAGGGAACCAACAGTGAAGGGAAGGAAGCTGGTATTCAAATCAACTATATGGAACATGAGGAAGAATAAACATTCAACCAGAATAGAAAGAAGAAACAAGATTTCAAAAAAATGAGGACAGGCTTAGAAACATCTGGGACAACTTTAAACACACCAACATCTGAATCATAACAGTGCCAGAAGGAGAAGAAGAGCAAGAAATTGAAAACTTATTTGAACAAATAATGAAAGAAAACTTCCATAATTTAGCAAAGCAAATAGACACACAACTCCAGGAAGCACAGAGAGTCACAAACAAATTGGACCTGAAGAGGACCATACCAAAACACATCATAATTAAAATGCAAAATGTTAAAGATAAAGGGACAATCATAAAAGCAGCAAGAGAAAAGCCAGAGAGTTACGTACAAAGGAGTTCCCATAAGACAACCAGCTGATTTCTCAAAAGAAACTTTGCGGGTAAGAAAGGACTGGCAACAAGTACTCAAAGTGATGAAAACCAAGGTCCTACAACCAAGATTACTCTATCCAGGAAAGCTCTCATTTAGAATGGAAAGGCAGATAAAGTGCTTCCCAAACAAGGTAAAGCTAAAGGCAGTCATCATCACCAAGCCATAATTACATGAAATGTTAAAGGGATTTATTTAAGAAAAAAAGAAGGTCAAAACTATGAACATTAAAATAACAACAAATTCACAACTATCAACAACTGAATCTAAAAAACAAAAACAAAAACAAAATAAACTAAGCAAACACCCACAACTGAAACAGAATCATAGGTATGCTGATCATTTGGAGGGATATCAGCTGGGAGGGGGAATGAGGAGAATAGGGGAAATGGCACAGGGATTTATAAGCATAATTGGTAGGAACAAAATAGACAGGGGGAGGTTAAAAATAGTATAGGAAAGGGAGAAGCCAAAGAACTTATTTATATGCATGACCCATGGACATGTACTAAGTGGGGGATTACTGGAAGGAAAGGGGTTACTGGGTAGAGGGGTGCAGAGGAGGAAAAATGGGACAACTGTAATCGCATAATCAATAAAACAGACTTTACAAAATAAGAAACAGGCCAAAGATATAAAAATAATCTCCTAAGAAAGGATAATACCCTTGGCTTTTTATTAAACCTCAGAATTCCTAGTATTTTCTTATTTTGTCAATTTCTAACAACTATGGCTATAGCATCTTTGCTATTAGATCTATAAAGATACAGTGTGATATGTAGCTGGCAATTTGAAATTACAGAGATTCAGGCCTAAAAAAGAGCTAAGATATCCATGATGATTAAGGTTGAGTTAGTTTGTCATTTGATTCACACTTTTCAAAAGTTACAGATATATTCAGCAATAAACTCAATCAGGGTAGGAATAAAATAACCTAAGTTGGCACAATATTTATTAAATGAACAAAGACCAGATCTATAGAAGCAGGTGAACAAGAGCTGTATAACTCTTACTCCCAGCATATCTTTGTCTAAAATATACAGTTAATTTATGCAGGAAACGGCATCACATACTGGAGGTAGAAAACCCTCCCAAGAGTTTAGGGTTAAAATATCTGAGTCCTGTGACTTCTGACCCTGTTCAGTCACTTCTCCATTGGCCACAAACTGTTCCAGAAATGATAAAAAATATAAATTCATATTTGTAGAATACTGGAAATTACATAAACAAAAATATTTAAACAAGGTTTAAACTAAAGCAGTTTATTTCCTTTTTATAAAACCCAAGAAGCATTAAATACTTTCCTACATTTCTTCTACCTCAAAGAGAGTTTTTCTTCCAATCAAAATATCATATAATGTTCTGCTACTGGCTATCTTATAACTGCCAGTTTTATCAAAATTTGGAGCCTATGGCATAATTCTCCTGTCAGTGAAGAAAAAGTCAGATGCAAATGCATTCTATATCCCTGTTGCAGTTAGACAAATAAATTTAAATGTTAATGTCCTGGGTCTAGGAGTGTGTTTATGCATCTCTTTTCATGATGTGGAACATTAAAAGCACACACATTTGAGGACCTAATAATTTTTCATTATGATAGAAGCTCTAAACAACAAAATCTTCTTATATAAAAAACAGAGCATGAACAGTGGCTATGGCAGTTTTCATTTTTTTTCAACCAAGTCAACCAACAAAGGAAGGCCTGTACTCATCAAAGTGAGAAAGTATTTTGGCCCCAGTTTCTATTTAGCCCTTGACCTCAAATGTGACTGACAAGTGGAATGGTGATTTGGGAATGCAAGCAAACACCTGTCCATGGGGAATGGACTGGAGCCAACAGCTCATTACACAGAAAACTACTAAACAGCCATTGTAGAACAACGACTTTTCATCACCTGGGTCAGATACAAACCAATAACCTAGAGGTGAAAGGCTGTCCATCAAATTCCAGTTCCCACTTCCCAGGTCCATTCAATTCCATCTATTCAACTTTAAGGACTCTCCTCTATAGTTTTGTGCAAAAGAGGCCATGTGACTCAATAGAGTTCAGACTGTTATTATTTATGGGATGAACTGAAAGGATTATAGATTCTACCACAATTAAGTTCTCCCCTAATGATTCTGCAGGCTTTAAATAATCTTCTCAAAGTGCACATCACTTTTCTTTTCTCCTTAGACACTCTTGAGAGAAGGCACACTGGGTGATTTCAATGGTAGATACTCTTAGCCCTGAAGTGTATTTGACATGTAGACGAGGCTGTTAAGCCCAAGACTGAAGTCCACACTAGTTGCAGTGTTCCTGATGTGTGAGCACATATTTATAAATTAGCAGCCCAAGTACTTAATTTTCAAGCAAGTACTTAGGTGTTTACTAAAGATTAGCATTTTAATTAGTCTATATTTTTCCTCAGACAATTGTCACCACCAGTATTTGTGCATACCCAACTAAGAGGATACAATGAAAAAAAATATGGTCACACAGTTTTTTATTTGAAAATCCTAATTAGCTAGTCATTTCCGTAGAACGAAAGAAAAGGAAATGAAGTATAAGTTAGGTAACAACTGAGATTTTGTATAGTTGGTTTAGTTGGAGGTTTTGTTTCTTATTTTACTTTATTGGTTAATTTTGGTGGGGTTTTTTCCCCCAATTATAGCTCTCTATAAAAGTTCAGCAGAAGTCTTTTCTCTCAGATCTCATTGTATTGTGGATTTAGGTCCTGTTTGGAATATTAACATTTTGTCTCCTCCATTTTAAGTTCTGATAGTGTAACATTATGAAGTAGCTTTAATTTAGCTAATTTCTAAGAGACATCAAAAAATGATTGAGATACCTCAGCTCTTTTAAAGACTTAACTGCTGTGGCTAGGTGAAATCTTTACTGTGAGATTTTTTTAAGTGTAAAAAATGTAAAAGTTGCTAAAAACATGACCCAAGCATCCTAAAAGAAACAGAGGGTCTTCACCTAGATTTGCCTATACTGATGGTTAATGCAATGAATTTAGTCACTTAGGATTCCTCCTAACTCAGTTTTGTATCCACATGTAGCAATTGGGAGGTCAGAAGTACTCATCATGGTACTCCAGCAAATCAAGACACACTGTGAGTTCATTTTCTCGTCTGTTACTAGGTCATTAAAATAGAAAATTTCTTAAAAATTCCTCTACTTTTCTGTTTTTTTTCCTGGTGCAACTCTTTTTCTATTCCTTACTTCTTGTTTTTTTCATTTTGTTTAATAATATTTCCTATTTTTATATATAGCCTTGCTCTGATGTTTCTCCCCCCATGTGAGATTGGTACTTGTTTTGTAAATTTTTTCTTGCCAAATTTGAAAAATGACGTGCTTGGGAAGTATTACTTTATGCTCACAAATAATTTGTTTCAGATGGTCTAGAAGTTATACATTGACCACCAGTGCAGGAAAGAGGCTTGAGATTTCAAAGAATGCATATTTAAATCCATAAATCATAATTTTGGTTTGCATTATCTTTTTCCATGTAGTGGTTAATATGAAGGGGAAAAAAAGATGATTTTAAAAATTAGCACCACAGAGATGAGCACGGTAGTACACTATGAGGTAGATTTCATGTAGACTTTTTAAAATGTGTCATCTAACCTGATCATCTTCATGGGCATAGTTATGACTAGCTGTCACATACATATATTTCACAGTGTTATACAAGGTCTGTGCAGCAGGTATCCAGGCACATAATATGCAAATAGAGACAATTATTGAAGAAGATACAAGATACAAGAAACATTGTACAGAGGACAATGATGCCTCAGTCCCCTTCAAAGTAGGCACCTGGGGCCTCACAAAGTTCTCCAAGTCACCATCAGCTGCCCAGTCATATTTTCTTCAATATTATCAATGGTCTGAAATCTCTTCTCTTTCAAAGGTGATTTTAGTTTTAGGAAAGGCCAGACATTACAGGGCACCAAATCTGGGCTGTAGGGAGGCTGAGTACATGGGTGATTTGATGTTTCACCAAAAAACTCTGCATGAGACGTGATGCATGAGCAGGCATGTTGTCGTGATGAAGCTGCCAATCACCAGTTGCCCATAGCTGCAGACTTCTGAATCACCCAAATAGTTTCCATGAGGAATGTTCAAGCTAGATGCAAAGTTTGATGCGGATTCATTGTTCTACTCACTCAGTCGTTTTGAATGAGATGGCCACACAGTGCACATGCTCACTCAATGACATCCACTGCTCCCACTGACTAGTACAGTGAAGTCATCCTTGTTTATGCATGCGCATGCCAGTCCATTCTCCTTGGCTGCCAGGCTACATAGATATCATGATGTGTAAACTATTCTCGCTATATTAACAATGGCTAGACTTTTTCTGGACAGACTTCATATATAACCATGTATTATTATATGTAACATGACATTTGACAGACATTAAATGGCTGTCTGAAGAGAGCGCAGAGACGAGAGACACCAAAATTTTCATGAAAAAATAAAACAAATGAAAGAGCAAATAATTAAAAAGGATATAATTATAATTGATCTCTCCTTTCTTAGTATTACTCAGAAAACAAAGCCTCAGATTTTGTGGTCCTCCAATATTATTTTTAAAAACTTAAATGTCTTTTGGAAGTTTCAACTTCATTATGAAGACACCAGCTACTTTACAAAGTACAATGCTTGCTCATTTTTAGCAATGATGGGGGATAAACTTTTCCACACAACTAGAGCATAATATCAAAAGTGTTTTTGGTGACTTCGACTCTTTTTT
>PVKM010003945.1:0-54664 GCA_004027735.1 Carollia perspicillata | reverse complement strand
GCAGCCCTCGGAAGAGATCGACCGTGTGACTGGTACAACACAGAAGGTGTAGCAGACTTCCAGGGTGCCTCAGTCCTCATCCCACCTCTGTGAAGGCAAAATTCTCTGCACGCTATGGATGAGGAAGCAGACCAAATGACTTATTCAAAGAGGCATGACTCATAATCAGGTGAGCCAGGATTTGAATTCCGGTCCACATCTAAATCCCAAGTTCTTCTCGTTTTTCTAAGAAACACTTCTCTGGGAAGTGGAGAAGGAAGTCCGATCTATATTAAATACCTTACTAACCAGCGTATAACAAAAGGCTCGATGTCTGTCAGCCATAATCACCAAGCTGCGCCTCTGTGTTCTCCTGCTCTGGAACCCACCTATGACTAGCTGACACCCTCACAACTCCCTGCAGAGCCGACCACTGTCCTGTCTGCCAGTGTGCACCACGAGGACACTGACACCGGTGCCGAGCGCACCGCCTCCCGTGCCCCGAAGCAGCCACGCCTCCACGTGGAACTGCAGGTCAAGGGTCATCTCTGTGAAAAAGCCGAGTTCTGCTCCCCACGGCCGGAGGAGGGTGGCCCTTGCGTGGAACATACACTGCACTTCCTCTCCCATGCTCTGAGGTGCCCCGTGGCCCCGAGAGTCTCAGGAAAAGGGCCCTTCCAGGTTTTGCTGGTGGCTCCTCTTCCAGACTTGTGTCTCTGTGTCTGAGAGGAGGGATGCACCAGGCTCCACCCTTTCCATGCCCCACTTCGTCCTCTGGGACTCCAGCCACCCAGACAGCTCGGACTCCTGCCCTCGTTGCCTGGATGAAAGTTCATGTGCTCTTCACGCAGCAACAGTTCACTGACCCTCATTCGGTTGAAGGCTCTCGTCTGAGAAGAAGGAAGCCATCTGGCCCATCAGCTTCATGACCCACACCAGCAAATGAGAAAAACACGAAGCCACAGAGAAAAACGTTAGAGCGCCGTGGTGCGAAGACGGGAGCGCGACGAGTCCGGGAAATGTTCACTGCGGAGGAGAATTCCGTTTCCTCCGCGCGTTGACAGCGTGCGGCATGCCCCAGGTGCTGCTCCGGACACCGTGAGGGAGAGAGGGAGTTTTTTAAATCGGCAGAAGGTGGTTCTTGGCCTCGAGAAAAGGAACAGCAGTAGCCAGTGTGGTTCTCAGGTGCGTGCATGAGGTGGGCGAGGCGGGAACGTCTCAAGCAGGAGGCGACCGAGCTGAGGCTCCTCTGCATCCAGGGGCTGTGGGCGAATGCCAGCAGTGCCACCCGGGGACACAAGTGTTGTGCAAGAGCAGCCCGTTAGCCCTCAGGGCGCCTCGCAGGGCAGAGTCCCAGGGCGGCCTCTGCTGGGGCTCGCTGCGGCCCCGGAAGCCCCCTCCCAGATCCGTAGACTTCCCCGCAGTGCCTAAGTACAGGGCTTAGCTAATGGGGAGTGAAGGAAAGACATCTGTCCTGTCAGTGACCCAGGAGCAGCAGCCCCGGGGGACAAACCCAGGAGGAGTTTCACAGCCCTGAGTGACCCGGGCTTGCGTGTCGTGTTGCCCGGGGGACGTCCTGGATGCCACTCCATCACCTCCTGACACCATCTGTGCGACGGAGCTGCAATCTCACCCGACACCTAGGGGAGTTGAAGGGACAACCGCCCTGCTGTAAGTTCCGGTTCTGAAGAAAATCTGCCAATTTTAGATGCAGGAGGCTATAAAACAACACAATTATTTTTATCTTCATGTGTAGTTGATTCTCATTATTCACAACTTTGGCTACGTGCTAAGATTTCTTTGTAAGCCCCGAGTAAGTGCCGGTGGTCCTCTCACCGCCGGCGTGTGCAGGGCAGCAGAGCCCCCAAGCAGCCCTCCCCACTCGTCCCCGTGGGGCTCGGGCGAGGTGGCGGGCGCCCTGCCTCACTGCAGCTCCCACACCGCAAACGTGTGTTCTTTCCGCCATCCACCTGATGGCAGGTTTTAGCGTTTTGTACTTTTTGTGGGTGGTTCGTCTGCTTAAAGTGGGCCCCGAGCACAGTGTGGAAACGTGGTCTGGAGCTCCTGAGCACCAGAAGGCTGTGGCGTGCATTATGGGAAAATACGCATGTTAGGTGAGTTTCACTCGGGCAGGAGTTACCATGTTGCTGGCTGTGAGTTCAGTGTTAATAGATCAACAGTACGTGTTAAAGTGTCTTTAGATAGAAACACACAGAGAACAAAGTTAATGTTTCGATCAGTTGATGAGAATGTGCTCCATACCTCGCAGGAACCTAACCCCGTATCTCCCCTAAGAGCAATGGGTCAGTCAGCATTTGCTAATTCAATATTCCCGGCTACTAAGAGGATGCAACTCTTCACATAATGCGAGTCAGATGCATTTATTATTGGTTATCCCGAGTTCTCCCTTAGAAAACTCACTTCCAGGGATAAAGGAGAGTTCAGCGATCGTCTCATCCAACCCCATCATGTCGCGTCCGAAAAGACAGGAGTGCAGGGTGTGACTCGCCCTTGGTTTCCAAGCAAGAGTCAGGCAGAACCCGCACTGGAACCAGGTGTGTCGGCCTTCAAGCCCGTCCTCAGACCCCCAGACCTCACTGGTTTTCCTGTGTCAGCATGGGGAAGGGACGGCTTTGAGAGGGGCAGTTTCGCGGGGTCACACGAAAGAACGGTTTCCCGCGTGGTTTTGCTGCAGGCCTCGTGTCCAGCGGTGCTGGTTCCTCTGGTGAGGGGAAGGCGGGTCGTGGGCGCCTCCGCTCGGAGACGCAGGCGCTCTGTCCCCTGCTTGTGGGCAGCGTTGTGCTTGTGGCAAACAACCTTTGTGAACCACGTCCAGACTGAATGAGATCAACATCTGTAGGCAAGAAACTTCTTTTCAAATCTTCATCATTGTCCTAGGCGTGTTTTGTGTACGAGACCGAGCTAAGCAACCTTGGGAGCAGTTAAGGAAGCTTTGTTCTTTGATGCATTCTCCTCTGTATTCCTGAGGACTAAGCAGGACTAATTTTATCCTATTTTTTATTTTAAAAGATTTTCTGTGTTTATCTTTAGAGAGGGGAAAAGGAACCTGGCCCACAACCTGGGCATGTGCCCTGATCAGGGATCGAACCGGCGACCTTTTGGTTCATAGGCTGGTGCTCGATCCACTGAGCCACATCAGCCAGGGCCAGAGATCACTTTGAATTGTGGCAAGAGAAATCTGGGTAACACTTCAGCCAAACTAGGCGATTAGGAGGAAGATGAGGCACAGGGAGAGACTGCAGCTCGGAGAGCTGGAGATCTCGGAGAAACGTGCAAGTGACTGCTTGTCTTGGGTGATGCCGGTCAATCCAGCAAATACTTGAGGATCTACTGAGCACTGAGCGTCTTGCTTTGTGCTCTAAAGTGCATCTCTTGAGGTCTACAGTATGGTAATTATATGAGGGGGGCCAAGAAAAACAGAATTTACTTATCAAACATTGCCTAATCATTCTTACAAGCTTAAACTTCAGTCACCTTCACAGTACTCTCTGCGTGATGCAATACACCTATCAAGACATTTTTTTCCACTAGTCAAAACAGTTTTTGAACTTGTCGATTTTGATGCCTATTAGTGCTTCTGTCGTTTTTTATTTCACCTCTTCCACATCAGCAAAACATTCCCTTTTGAAAACTTTTTTCATCTAGGGAAACAAACAAACAAAAAAAAAGTCGCTTGGGGAGAGATCAGGTAAATAGGGAAGGTGGAGCACAGGGTCGTGCCATTTTTGGTTAAAAACGGCTTGAACACTCAGTGTGGTGTGGGCAGGTGCACTCGTAAATCACCCATCATGAAATGGGTAAATGCATTGAAAGAGTCTTCAAAAAAAATTCACTGAAGCTGAATGCAGCCTCTCACAACAACGCTAGCTGGTACATTGCTAAGATGGTATCCTAGAACACTCACCTAGTGGGGGAAGCCTGTGCTACAAGGGACCTGCCCTCCAGAAGATAATTCCAGTTTTTGGGGGGTCTCCTTCTTAATCCCAAATTATTCTGATTGCTAATCAGTTTGGGCATGATGTGATAATAACAATAAATAAGTATAATTTATTCAAAATCAGTCTATTCAGTAATACAATAGATTTTTTAAAATTTTATTTTTCAATTATAGTTGACTTTTAATATTATTTTGTGTTAGCTGTAGTTACACAGCATAGAGGGTAGACAGTAATATACTTTACAAAATGATCCCCCTGATAAGTCCAGTACTCACCTGGCACCAGCCATCATTATTATCATGTTATCGACCATATTCCCTGTGCTGTTCTTTACATCCCTGTGGCTGTTGTGTAACGACCAATTTTTGCTTCTTAATCCCTTCACTTTTTCACCCAGTTCCCCAAATCCCCTCCCCACTGGCAACATCAGTCTGGTCTCTCCATCTAAAATAATAGTGTATTTTGCCTCTAATCTTTTCCTTGGCACCTTTCCTGTTTTTTTTTTTTTTCCTCAGTATAGACTTAAAAATATCTTTCCTAGAAATACAAAAAGCCAAAAAAAAAAAAAGTCCCACCCAAATAGCTTCTCAGTATAGAAAGTTAGTGTCTGAAGGTGAGAGCCTGCAGTGCAGGTCCTCGGGCCAGGTCTGGGGCCAGATGAACCCGATCCGTCTCTTGGCCCATAGACACTGCTGTTTATAGCCCCAGGGTAACCGTTATGTAATGTAGTTATAAGTGGGAGGTGAAAAATAACCCGGTCTGGGAGTGCATTGAGGAAGTGTGGGGTAACGTTAGAGCTGAGGCTCACATTATTCAAGTTTTCTTCCAGACAGGTGTGATTCGTCAGACGGCGCTACCAAATGTCATTGGCATCACTTTGTCAGCAGATTTCAATCTTCTGAGGGAGAGAGAGAGAGAGAGAACTAACACTGGGCACTTACTGTGTGTCCCACACTGCTCTGTTCTCGCCCGTGTGTTATCTGATTAACTGTCATAGGAAACGGTCCAGGTAAATGCTTTAATCTCCATCTTATAGGTAAGGAAACTAAAACAAGGAGATGATGCCATGGGTCTAAGGTCACAAAGTAAGGGCGCCAGCGTTCATATCCAAGGATCCCTTGATCCAAATGCCCTGCTCTTCTCGCTGCACCCCTGGCCTCCCCCTGCTCGTCTGGCCTCCACGCAAGGCGTGGAGAGTCCAGGCTTTTTCCTCACTGTGTCATCCACAGACAGTGTGTGTCAGTCAGAGTCACCTGGACAAGGAGTCGGTTTCAGTGGGTGAGCTCCCGGAATCTGCTTTGGTAACAAGCTTCCCGGGTACTTTTTATGCACTTTGAAGTTTAAGAGACAGTAATCTCCACACTCGCACACATGAAAAGGGGTGAGTAATAGAAAATATCACAAAGCCTGCACCAAAGGTGATGCTCACAGAAGATGCTGTCAGAACCCTGCTTGTATCCCTTGGGCGCCAGTCATGTCACTGAAGACAGCCAACTTCACCTGTGTCTGTGTGACTTTCCCTTGGGGCTTTCTTCCTAGCCGCAGGTAGGGTTTCTGCTTGTGTCCATGGTAGACCAGAAGGACCAGGGAAGTAACTACCCAACCCATCACCTGTCTGACACAGCTCTTACCCAATGACTGGTAGGAGCTGGTATCTAAGTCCTCCCGCTCACAGACTCTCTGGCTGGGTGATTCCGAGGCCGGGTTCTGCACTGTTGTCCAGAAATCCCCCAGGAGAATAAGTCCCACTCTTCCACGGTGATGGCTGGCTTCACATATCACTGTATTCGCAGCATTCTCTTCCTTGCCTTCGTCCCCAACTTCTCTAATATTTCCTTCTTGCCCTTTTATACTATTTGCACTGGAATCCTGGCGCCTGGGTCTGCTTCTGGGAAACCCCAAACCAGACAACATTTAGCTAAACACTCAGTGATAGTATTTATTTCTCTATGTTAGACTATGATGTTTCTCTCCCTACCTCTTCATGGAGAGGGCTATTGACCTCTGAACCAACTTCAACTACCTGTGCAGGTGCTTGTTGCAGAAGTCCCTCTCTTTTCAGCCTCCCAGAGTCAGCCATCCTTTTCGCTGAAGTGAAGGATGTGAGACTGTGAGCTCAGTTGGATGTAGGTTCAAATTCCAACTCTTCTGTGTACCAGTGTGACCTTGGCAAATTTTTAAGCATCTTTAGACTTCCGTGTTCTTATCTATAAAAATAAGAATAATGTTGGCTTCAGATTCTTGGTGAGAGGATTAAATGAGAGAATAAGTGTAAGGAGCCAGTAGATTTTCAGTGAAAGTGTGTTTGTCCGTTCCCCTCCTGCTTTGGGCTTCCTTATTTCCTGAAGGCGTGGTGACCACTTTCCTCCCTGGTGATCCATCTTTTATTTGACCTTGATGATTCTTATCGATCACACCATTCACATTTATTGTCATGAGAAATTCACAGTGCCTACCAAGAGCTAATGTCTAATGTCTGTTCCATAACTGTCGTAGATTCTTGACTACAACTGTATCTTGAATCCATTTGCGTCCCTCTAGTATTATGCCTCGTTCATGGAGGGAGCTTGGTAAAGGTTTCCATTGGTTTGGTAATGCATCCGACAGCTAGCAACCCCGAGTGGAACGACCCACGTGTGATCTTTATATGCCATGTCCAGATCGTATCATTGGCTCCAGCCCTGAGCAGCACTCAACTTCTTCTCCGGACCTGGCAGAGGAGAATGAAAATAAACATCTCGTTCTCCAAGGAGGGCTGGAATTCCAGAAAGTTCATGATGTGAAGGGTGTGAAGTCTGGCAAGAGATGCTTTTCAGAACTCTTTGCCAGACCTGAAAGCCGTGGAAGGACTGAGTCCTGGCTGGAATCTTCCCCCAAATGGGTATGGTTTTTGGAGGAGGCAAGGTGTTTGCACGGTGGTCTCTCTGCAAATGCTGTCACTTGGCGCCTCCCTTGTCCCTCCTCCAATGGAATTCCATCTAGTGAATGACTATTTACTTATTTTCTTGTTTCCACCCATCATGCCTATCCTTGCATTACGTTACTGAAACTTATTACTACATTCTGGGTATTCATTACTACATTCTGGAAGGCATCCTTAAAGCTCCCTTTTATGTTTTTTTGGTCAAAAACACATGTGATACGTTATTCTTTTTCAGTTATATTTCTTTCTGCTTCCCCTAATAAATTATTTTTGCAAAGTAATTCCCATGACTGGCACTGCAATTTCAAATCCTATTGCTTCCTTTTTACAAAGCCAGGTCCATTGCAACTCTCCAACTTTGTTTTATATTCTGTAATTTCTGGAGACACAACCAAACCACAGCCTTCTCTGAGTACACTGGGGCAATCATACATTTAAATTATCACCCATAATAATTATTACCAGTTTTATGAAAGCAACTGTTTGATCTTGCCTCTCTTTGTGCCTCCATTTAAAACTCCACAGACTTTTTTAAACATTACCTATTTTCTTCACTATTCCTTTCTACAGACCTAAAAGTGCTTTTGTCCTTAGAAGTTCCTACTTCCTGTCATTCAAGGTAACTTTGGAGGAAAGATCACAATTAGCGGTTGTTTTTCCTGGGAGGAGAAAAAGCGAATGGTCCACATATTCTCAGCCACGGTCATTTCCCTTTAATGCTCGCACTGAGCAGTAAAACATCCTTCAGTTGTCAGGACAACGTATATTCCCGGTCCCACCCAGCGTTGGCATCTTCTTGCCACAGAGCCACTGCGTGTGTTATATTGTGTGGATTCTGACGTAGGCAGAACTAGGCAGGCGAGTGGACTTCTTGAGGGTTCCCCTAAGTTGTATATGAACCGCTCAGAAGTAACAAAGGATATTCTTTTGCTTAAAGATCCAGGGAGCTTGTGATGGGGGGTGTGAGGACCCAGCCGTGGATTTGGCACCCAGCACCACCACAGAGGTTGAGTAATATGAATGGTGGGGCTCCGAAAGAGATGGGCCTGGTTTCAATATCACACTCTGGTCTTACAGTCCAGCAAAGTGCAATAAGTTGAGGCTCCGGAAAACAAACTACAATCTGGGGAACAGATGAAGAATGATCGGGGAGTGATTTATAATGCTCTTCTTGGCAATGATAAAAGTGTTGGGTGAAGAGCAATATAGAGAGGGAATATATCTTGTCCTATTGTGGTCTGTAATTGTGTCCTCCGCTTGCAGCTTTTAGATACCAAACCCAGGTGTCAATTATAACGACAGCTTCCAAGTTCACTGAAGTGAAGTTCCAGACCTTCCCTGGGTCACTTAGTTCTAGAAGTTGTCTAGGCCAAAGAGCCTGGCCTACATGAAGCATACTTTATTTTTCCACCATATAATTGTAAAGGCTTTCTTACTCCCATCCAACTGCAGTTAAGATATCATTCAGCCGCACTGTCTTGGAAGTGTTCTCCATAAACTGACTAATGACGCATTCCTAAGAAACAAGACTCCAGGGAAGATGAGGTGCACATTCCCTGAGTCTTAAACTCCACGTCTGTGGTCACGAGATGAAAGACATCTATATGAGACTTTATTTTTTTAACTCAATCTCTGGGAAGAACTGGACTATTTTTAATTGATGGAAGAGGGAATTTATAAAAATCAAGTATTCCTTTTCTTGTAAGTAATAGCTTAGAAAAGGAGCAAAAGATTTTAGAAGCCATAACCAAACTATGAAGTCTACTCAAAAAGATGAAATTCCCGGATCTTAGGGAAAGTGGAATTAATGATCATATCTCCCATTTCATAAACTTTCTGGTCATTTAACTCATTAAAGAAAAAGTTACGTTTGTCTTGTAATTTGGTGCATTTTCTCAAGCGATTTGGTACGACGATTAGATCCCAAAGGAAGGAGAATGGACACAATCCCCCTGAGGGAGCTTCTGGTTCTTCACAGAAATACCTGCTCGTTCATAGATGTCACCGAGGCCGGGTGGGGTAGGAGTCACGGCTGTCCTGGGCTTTGATTCCTGCTCCCCCGAGCTAGCCCCTCGCAGCAGCCTTTGCGCTGCCTCACTGTGGTGCTGCTTGAGACGAGTTCTAGGAGCCACGTCCTGCCGTCAGAACAGTATCCGTCCTCAGCAGTTAGCCTCAGCTGCCCACCGAGCGTCAGCACCGTAGGAACGCGGGTGTTTTCCGTCACTTTGGAGAACCATGCGAGAAAGTGTTCTCGATGAATTCTGTTCTGGTATAAAGAGATTGCTGCAGTACAGAGAGGGATTAAAGACAGGCCGTCCCTCCGCCACCTCAGAGGGTTCATTTCAGACATAAGAGAAAATCGGGAAAATGTCTGGCACACATTCGTTCCTTCTCGACAAGTGCCGGTTCCCTTCCCTTCCCTCCGAGCCCTGGAACCTCATCCAAAAGGTGCAGATGGCACGTCGTGTTCGACGTTCTTATTCAAACCTAAATTCCAGGTGACAACCGTAGTATTTAAATGCAAAGAAATTTTCAAATAGCTTTTCTGTGTCTTACTATAAAAGGAACACCGTGTTTGGTACCTAACATCTGGAAAACACAGGAGAGTATGAAAAGGCACATTGCGGTCCCCAGAGACACTGTAGCTGGCAATGCTGTGTAGCTTTTGTTGGCCTTTATTTAAATCTTTTCTTTCTTTCTCTCTTTTTTCAGTTTTTGGTTTTTATTTGTTCATTTGTTTTACAAATTGAGGTCACAGTGTTCTGTATCCTGGTTTTGTACATATCAAAATATATTAAAGATTTTTCAGGTCTTTAAATATTCTTATTTTTTACAATGGAATAGTCTGCCATTTTGTGACTATATTGTTCATTTAATCTCCAATTTAAAACATTTAAGTTGTTCTCAGTTTTTCACAATTATAAACAATGGTCTGATTGAAACTATTATTCATAAATTATTGCTGATTATTTAGTTGTAGTAAATTCTTAGAAGTGGCATGTCGGGGTTAAAGAGCATACATACATGCAAGAGTCTTAATACATGAAGTCTGTCCAGAAAGTATCCAGTCATGTGCTATGAAAAAGAGACATTCACTGAAGAAGATACAAGAAACATTGCACATAGGACAGTGACACCTCAGTCCCCTTCGAAGTTTTGGTCTTCTTGAGGAAATCTGGTTCATTGGTAGCGGTTTGAATCGAGTCATTAGCAACTGCAGCACGGCGGTCCTTCTGCTCCAGTAGCAGAAGCCACAGAATGAATTTTGCCACGTTTCATGCCAAGGCCCTGCATCAAAAATCCTGGACGCAGTAGTTTTCGGAATCTCCAGATCAGCTTCTAGTTCTCCAGCTGTCAGTCGCCGATGTCTGTTGGTTGCAGACCGCACGCGGTCAGCTCTCTCAGATGTCCTGCCTGTTGCAGGCCTTCCAGAACGTGGACCACCTTCAACAGACTCTCAGCCATTTTGACGTGTTTGTGCCACACTTTCATTTGCGCTGCACTCATTGCCACATCCCCAAAGCCTTCTGAATCATCTGGATAGTTTCTGTGGAGCAGTGTTCAAGCTTAACTCAAATCTGATGCAGATTCGCTGTTCTGCTCGCTCAGTCATTCTGAATGCGACAGCCACACAGTGCGCACGCTCCCTCAGTGGCGTCTGCCGCCCCCCACTGACGAGCACAGTGAAGTCGTCATTGTTCACACGTGCACATGCCAGTCCACTCTCCTTGGCTTCCAGGTGACACTGATGTCGTGCAAACCGTTCTCATTCTATTAACAATGGACTTTTTAGAACAATGTTAACATTCTGTTAGCGGCTGGACTTTTTATGGACAGACCTTGTATGTACTTAAAGTTACATGTACCTATGTGGATATGTGCTTGTTTATGATCAAGACCCCAGACATTTTGTGGCAAGTTTCATAGTCCTACCTGCAGCTTGTACAAACGTTCGCTTCCCAAGAGCAGAACATTTCAAAGCCAAATAAACAATAACTAGAGAGCATTGAACCCAGAGAGTAAAAAAACTGTAATGCAAATCCGCTTTCTTTTCCTACCGCATATTTGAATGGCCAGGGAGAAAGCTGAAGGAAGGGAGGTTAAATAGACATTCTCTACACACATCAAATTTTGGACAAATTCTTGAGAGGAAAAAATAAACAACGTGCTGAAGGGTCTGTGCTTTAAGAAAGCTGGCAAAGCGTCATGGCAGGGCAGGTTTGCGATCCCTACGCATGCCGTCACGTAGCTCCTTCCCGCCCTTCACCCGCAGAGAATGACAGGACTTGGACCTGGTACAACTGCGGATGTATGGCAGTGATGCTCCCCACATGGCCGAAGGGAAATGGCTCAGACATGCGCATTCCTGAGGCCAGCTGAGTGGCGTGGCCCTGCTGAATTCCTGTGAGCTTGAATCAAAGCAGCCGCGGGGGTGGCGCTGTGCAAGGTCAGTTCGGAATTGCTCGCCAGGACACGGAATGCACAAGTAGGTTTCAGAAGGAAAATTGGTTTCCGGGCACCGTGGCCATCTCTCCCTGTGGGTTTGTCATATCAGCTTTCTTCAAATCGTAGTTCTTCAGATTGTTTAAAAGATACACATTAGTTGTATTTTTAAGGTTTTTTTCAATTTAAACAAAGAAGAATACAAAATCTCCTACAAGCTTATCACCTGGAAATAGGGCATCTGTCTCCTTCGTGGTGTACTAGTACTTCCAACCCCTTTTCATGAACTCTCCTTGTGTCTTTTACATACTTAAAGCCATAGTGTATACACAGTCTTATGTCTTGCTTTTTCCTTTAAATACAATATTGTGAACATTTTCACATCATGAAACATTCTTTAAAAACTGATATGTAACATATCATCACGTGAAAATTTGCTGAATTGTTTAAATCTCTCCCATTGTTGAACATTAAATTTGCTTCCATTATTTTACTAACATGAGTAAGGAAGATGAACATCCAACCAAAACCTTTGCTGCACTTCTGACCATCTCTCTAAGGCACGTTTTTCTAGAAATCTGATGTCTCTGAGAAAAGGAAACTTGATGACTAACGCTGAAGCCAAAAAGGGCATTTTCCTGTTATTTCCTCTGTTTTCAGCCTGTAGGTTACAGGGCCATCATTTTTATACGGATTCTATGGTTTTGTTGTTGTTGTCTTATAGTAATGGGCATGGCGTCAGTGACCTCCCAGCTTCCGGAAGTTTCTTCTAGCTCAGCTCTCTCATTCCAATGGTCGTAATGTCAAACCCTCACTTCTATTCCCTACGCCCAGAATGTTTCTGAAGGAAGGGGCTGCTTTCAGGGCAGACACCGCCCTGATCCTCAGGCTCCCCCCAGCTGCCCTGCTGCATCCTGGGACGCAGGCTCCTGTGTGTCAGACCCCAGATTCGAGCCCAGCTCGGTTCGCCTGCTTGTGATGGAAAACCGGAGGTGTGACTGCCCGGAGCCTTCACGACGACACTGCCATCTAGTCTGGCCCAGGGTGAGACTCACGCCTACATCACGGTCACATCCCAGGGGCAATGAAAGTCACCCTCAACCGTGTCCAGCGAGCCAGTGACAGAAAAACCCATAGGACGAGCTGAAAGTTATGAACTATCACTCTTGAAAACGAAACCAAACGGAAGCAGAGCTACTGTGCACTCGAAGCCCACGTGGAGTGGAGGGAGCTTCCCCAAATTGAGTTTGAAGTTCTGTTTCAATGCTGTGACTTTAAGAAAGCAGTTTTGTCTTCTCGGGCCTCCTTCTGCCCCGCAGAAAACAGAAATTCCTGTTCCTCACTCCCACATTATCAGGGGGTAGTCTGCAGAAACATAGACATTAATACGCAGTGTTTTGTGTTCCTCAGAGGAAAGGGGGTTAGCAGATGGCCATTCTCCCTAAAGCTGGAACTGCGGGAAGTCTGGTGTTGCCTTTGGCGCTGTTGCCTAAATACATGACAATAATTTGTTGGTGTAGAAGCTTCCTGATGACACGAGGCGTGTCTAGAAGTACCATCTCCTTTTAGACGTATCCAGCTGGTGTGCATCAACCCCCCCTGCTGCTCAGAAGACTGGCTTTACTTGCACATTCTGCAGTTTCTGCTTTTGCACTAGCTCCTCTGCCAGGGCTACACAGCGTAACAGCTCGTCGTTATTGACGTCACAAACATCGGTTATTCATCCCAATGAAGGCAGACGTCATTGTCTCCCAGCGGAAGCTTGTATAATGATCACAACTAGCATTCACTAAGGTCTCTCAGCATGCGGCGACGTGTGCTAAGAGCGTTGCAGACAGTACGCCCTACAGTTCCCATGCCCACCTCTCTGAAGAGGGCACAATTCTGCTTCTAGGTTTACAGGTGAAGAAACTGAGGCCTGAAGGGTAAGAAATAGGCTAGAGCTGAGACTACACTAACCCAATAGAGTGTAGCTTTTTACAACCCAACTTGCCTAACTGTTGGTAACTGTTAACGAAAGAGCTATTCAAGTCTAGGCCATTACTATCTTCCTTTTCGGGGGGGGGGGGGGCGCGTGTCAGGAATTAAACCAGGTTTCTTTGGTCCTGGCAGCGTGTGCTTTGGCTTGCACAGCGCTGCACATGCGCTGTGGAAAGTACACAGGGCGCGCGTCTGCTAACCCGGACAAGCCGTTCACGCTGGAGCCAGGGCTGGGAACTGTAACTCTCTTTTCATGTTTCAGAACTAGTCTCCCTTTCTGTGGAATTTTTTTTTTCATTCACTAGAAATGCGTTCTTTTACATTCCTCAGACCCGAAGAACAAACTCTGCCAGGTGAATTTAATTTATGACTCTGCTGACCATATCACTATGGCTTCCCTCCCTTTTAGTTTTAAAGGGGTAGGTAGCATTTCTGCTGAAATCTTGGTGTGATGAATCTTTATAGAAAAATAATCTGTGGTTTAATGGGGCTTTAAGAAATGTCCTTAAAAAAAGACACTAGTTGGTATGAAAATAAATCTCAAAATATCTATGTCTGTGATTCATGTGACTCAAGATTTTTTTCTTTGCTAAGATGTTGAGGCCAAAATGATTTATATCCTAATTAAAACTATTACATTACTGTAGAAGTTTGAAGGTATTTGTTGTCTTACAGATGCCATCAAAATAACTCATCTCAGTAGAGCTTTGGGGTGATAGTTCATGGGCAGGCACTCAGAATGTGTGTGAGTCAACTTTCTGATGCACCAGTGGAAGACTAAGAGTTCTCAGGAAACTTCCAGATTCTAGTGAAGACCTGAGCCTGAGCAGACAGCCGCTCTGCCTGCCCAAGGGCATGGACGGAAGGGGCACTGGGGGCAAGGACAAGCCGGATGAGCACGAGAGGTCTGAAATCCCATGCTGGAAAGCAAGAAGGGAGTCTTTTCAACCTCAACTTGTTAGCACCGTTAGTACTTTTTTCTTTTCATTTCTTTGAAAGAAAATGTGGCCTTGAGCAACTTGCTTTGACCATCTACCCATGCGTCTGTTTCATTCATAGACATTTGCTGCCCCCAGGAGAGCGGCCCTCAAATGCCAGCATCCGTGGGACTTACCCGAGGAGGTGGTCCAAACCCAGAACTCCTGGGCCGCTGCCCGAGATCATGACCAATGGGTTTGGGGAGGTTCCCAGCAATCCTCCTTTCAACAAGCTCTTGGGACATTCTAATGCAGGCAGCCCTTTGAATTCACTTCAAGAAGCAATTTTGTAAAGTACCAGGCGTAGGATGCGGCCATAAACAGGGGTACAAAGATGGAAAAGGCCTGTTTTATTCCTCAAGAAATGTCAAATTAAAAAGGAGCACTGGTTTTAACATTAACTGTAAGCAATGCTAATAATCGAAGCTATTATATTCTAGGCATCAGGCTGGCTATGTTTATATATCATTTCTGCACACCCTCACAATGTTATCACTCCCATTTCACAGTTGTGGAGACTGAGGTTCCTAAAGATTAAGTAACACGTCGAGAGCAGGAGCCGAGGCCTGGCTCACTGCACAGCCCAGCCCTATTCCCTGTGCGTGCTATCTTACAACCCCCACATAGGTCATAGTGTAAGGCAGCACATGGTAAGCGCGAGAATGCCACCCCCCAGTTGGTCTCACAGGTATGACGGAGGAAGAACTTACACTTACTTAGCGCTGGCTGTAGGCCACAGTCTGTCTCTTTTTAAATGTGACCTTTACCACCCAGTGAGGCATCACAGCATCGTTCCATCTGACCTTGAGCTTCCTCACCTGTAAGAAGGGCATAGTAAAAGGCCTTGTCCCACAGGGTTCTTCAGACGACTGTGTAAAGTAGGTGATGGAGAGCATCTAACTTGGCAGTGAGTGCTTACTAAGCGTCAGCGGTTCATAGTTGAGAAATCGGAGGCCCTAGGAAGCTAGGGGACTCGGTCAAGGGTACCCACTAGCAAGATTTGGGAGTCACACCCTTGTCGCAGCCTCAGGGAGAGGAGAATGTCCTTCTGGCTCTGACGACCGGGGACAGCACACAAGCAGGCCTTGCAGGAGGGGGGCGTTTCAAGGGCAGGGTCGATGGGAGGGAGCTCCGGTTTTTGCAGGAGCTGTTCGACCTCACTGAGATTGTGTCTGTGACTCAGCAAAACTGAAATCCCTCAGGACTTCAGCCCTCAGAACTCCTGCCAAAACAAATTCTAGGCAGGTTCAAGAAAAGCGTCCCTGGATTCCTTCAAGGTACTCATGTGAAATGGGCAGAGAAAGCGCGGACGTTTGGAGTAGAAATGGAGACTGGCCCACGCGGTTGCCGCAGCAGACGGAACAGGGTGGCCTGGAGGCAGGCTACAGACACCCTCGTGAGCTCTGGTGTTAGTTAGCATGGGCCCGTGAAGGCCGCGGCCCAGAGGACGTGGCCCTGCTCTGTGGAGGCGGTGGACCGCTGCTGCCACAAGCCTTTCTGGAGGACATTCATACCCCGAAAATGCAGAGTCTGTGCTCTCGGAGTTTCACCCACTGAGTTCAAGTCCCTTATCAATGAACTGTTCCTTCAGTGCCAGTCCATCGTGGGAGAAAGTCAGGGCCCACGGAAGCCCAAGTTTCTCCACCGGTAAAATCAGGGACCAGAGGCGTGGAAAGGGCTCCCCTAAACTCACGTGGCTGCAGGCAGAGGCAGGGCTGGAGGCTGCGCATGGCTCCTGGGCCAGTGCCCCTCCCCAGCCACAGCTCTGCCAGCCCCTAGGTTTCTGCAGAGGGCTGGCAGGGAGAGGGCACCTCCACAGTCCTGCCCCGACAGGGGCCCAGAAGAAAAAGGGCTTTAGGAAGTTCCGTTTTCTCTCTTAAGAATCCCGTTCCATTCTATATCTCTTTTTTATTCTTTCATCCGCCAATAGCTCTTTAATTTAACCAGTTTTTCGTGTGTTCATTCAGTATTTACAAAGCACCTATCCTGTGCCAGACACTGCCCTGGTTTCTGTGGGGACAGCAGTGAAGAAAGGAGATGACAGCCCCCATGCACGCCGGGCTCACCTTTGAGGGGTGCAGTGAGGCAGTCTATCAACAATACACGCTTGTTGAAAATATGGTACATGGGAAACAAGTGCTCAGGAGAAAATAAGGAGGAAGAGAGGAAGTTGACAAAGGGGGTGTCTCACCGAGAAGCAGACGTTTGGGCAGAGACCACGTGGGGGTCTGGGGAAGTGTCTCTGAGGCAAAGGCAGCAGCAGAGTGTGGTCTGAGGGGGAGTGTGTATGGCATGCTGGAGGGACAAGGGGCATATGGCCAAGAGGGGGTTATGGCTTTTCTCAGAGTCAGAAGGAATGACACTGGGGAGTTTTGAGCAGAACCCCTGATGTGCTTTAGGTTTTAACAGGTCACTTTGATCATTGTGTGGAGACGAGACCACAGAGGACAGGGGCGGTGGTGACCGCCGGAGTTACCGAGTGGACTGTAGCTAGCTGGTAGTTACTGGTATTTCTGAGGGGTCCTCAGTGTTAGTGATTGTTCTGTAAGCTCGCTTCCTGCGCTCTGTGATTTTGCTCCCTTAGCATCCCCTGCAAGGAGCACACCTGCTGCACATTTCCATTGCTGCAGGTCCCTGCTAATGCTGAGCAGTGACAGCTCGGACCCAAAGGACCTCAGGCAAAGCTGAGTTGACGGACTGGCAGATTCCTCATCCTGGTCCTCTCAACACCCCTCGTCCTCTCCTCGTGTGTCTTTCTGTGCTTTGGAGGCTGGGAACATGGAAACTAAAGTGATGTTTTCCAGACCTCCATAGAGCCATGCTTTCCAAGGGGGTTGAGTTCCAAGACTTGGAGGCAGAAGTGAGAAAGGGGAGGTGGTGAGAAAGTAGAGAAAAATGGAATCTTCTAAAAAGCATGGTGGGGGGGGGCATGGGTCCTTTGGGGTGAGCAATGAGACAATGGCAGAGAGGCCTGTCCCCGGGATATTATTTCTCTTGGACACATTGTACTTGGCTGATACCCTCAGGCTTGGATCCTTGGCCGTTCCAGAAATCCTGTAAGTTTCCAATACCCCGTAATGAATGCTATCTGACTGCATGAGCCAACATGGCTGCAGAAGGTCCAGCCATCTGATCTTGGTTTTGGGCCTCAGGAAGGAGGAGAAGGCAACAGGGGTTTCATCAGTTCTGCTCCAGTTCCAAGAAGACTTCCTGAAAACCCCTCACAAAAAGTTTTTCCTTCCATCGTCAGACTGTGTTAAAATGCTGCCACGGCCACACTTCGTGTCACAGAAGGCTGGGAAGTTCAGCAGGACACATTTCCATCCCGGTGGTGAAGGTTTCCCATGGTGAAGAAGAAGAGGGAAATGGGTATTGGGTAGTTAGTTCCAAGTCCCTGCCACAGAGAAGGCGTGCCGGGGCTCCCGTTACGTGCCGTTCAGTGGCTTTTCAGGACCGTTCACGCTCTCATCCTCCCAGAAAATGAGAAATGTGGCAGGAGGTAGAATCGAATGTACGTGTCCAAGTGGTTAACTGTAGCCATAACATTGTTTCTCAGTATCAATAAAAATTGTTACTGATAACTGAGCATCTAAACTATGTCAGGCTCTGTTCTAGAAACTAGGAAGAAAGCACCGGACAAAGTCTGCCCAGGTTCTCGATCTCAAGATGACCTGGTTGCAAAACGTGTCACAGAAGGGGCCGTGTTTCCTTTTGTATGTGTTATCTTTTGTCTTTGTCTGGGGTTGGCCCATTCCATATGGACGATTGCTGACAAACAGCCATGACTTGGGTTTTCGAGTGGTTGACCGGAAGCGTTCCCTCTGACGCAGACTGTGAATGCAGAATCTGCGGTCTGTAGAGGGCACGGAGAATCCAAGGGAATAAAATCCCACTGCTAGGATCCGTGAGGACGGAGCAGAGCGCCTGTCTCGGTGCTCTCCCAGGCGTGCGTGTGTTTAGGGTTGGGGGAGGAGTCACAGTGAACCCTTCTCAGCTGAGCAGGTGATCCAGTGACTGAAGTAGAGAAGGTAAGAGCGTGTGAGCGGGGGCGCGTGAAGAGGAGGGGGCCATGTGTCAAGGAGCGAGAAGATGAGAGTGTGCGGAGGGGGCTGTGCGGGGTGCATGGTGACGGCTGGGCAGTGGAGGGCAGGCGTGGCCGGAGATGAGCCGTGGTGGCGAGTGGGCCCCCTCATGGTGCCGTATGAAAAAAGTTGCCATTCCATCCTGTTGGTAATGAGAATCGTTAAAAACTGGGAGCCAGGGAGCATGCCCTGGCTGGTGTGGCTCAGCTGGTTGGAGTGTGGTCCTGTAGCCAAAGGGTTGCGGGTTCAACTTCCGGTCAGGGCACATACCTGGGTTGTGGGTTTGATCCTCAGTCTGGGCATGCAGGAGAGGCGATTGATCCATGTTTCTCACATTGATGTTTCCCTCTCTCCCTTTTTCTCTGTGTAAAAGCAATGAAAAAAATGTCCTTGGGTGAGGATAAAAAAAAAGCAAACCAAAACTGTGGAGCAGGGACATGATTTCATTAAAGCAAGTCAGAGAGTGGAGGCAAAGCTATGACGTGCCCGACACCTTGTACGCACACATTAAAATGTCAACCGTAATGATGACGATGATTGGTCGATTACAAGCCTCACTCTGGCTGCGGTGTGGAGGACGGGCGGAGGGAAACAAGACGCTGAAGACAACGTGGACAGTTGGCAATGGCTGTGGAGAGAAGGTAGAGACCAGGGATACTCAGGCAGGGAACAGCAGGACTTATGGAGAGAGAAGGTAGAAAGAAGAATCTGGATTCCAACACAGATGCCTGGGTGTACGTGGGACCGTTCACTGATGAGCACCACGTGGGCAAGGGAATACATTTGCAGGGGCAGAGGAGGTATCTTGTGGACATCAGGTCATCACGTCCCAATCTTCTATTTTAATCTGAAACACTCATGCCATGCTTTTCCAAGGGACCTGCAGGACTCAGTATCTCTATTGCCACACGACGGGGAACCAGTCACGGGTCACTGGTCACCACAGTCTTCTCTTACAAACTAGACATTATTTCTTACTGTCTCTGAAACCTCTCAGTGAATGGACCAGAGGAAGAAGGACATTGGCTTGGGTTCCTTTCAAGGCTGGTTGTCACGTGTGGTTTATGATGTCATGTCTCCTCTGCTGTTGTCAGGGGGAGCAGGTGACAGCATAGAGCAGCGGGGCAGGTTCTTCCCCGTCTCAGTGGTAGAGAGCTAGCTGGCCTGAAGGAGCTCCCGTGCCCACCTGGACCTTCCAGGGAAAAGATGAGGAAGGAGCCAGGGGCTCGAGGACAGCCGCCTGTGCGACTAACTCACAGGGAAGTTGTCCAACCGGAGCAGCTCCTTTGAGGAATCAGGTCGTGGTCCTACGCCTCCCTCGCTAAAACAGAATTTACCCATCTGCCAACTACGTATTTCGTAAAAGCAGGGGGTAGGTAGAAATTAAATGCACATTATTAAATTCTGTGTTACTCGCAGCCCTTTTATTTTCAGACCCAGCATAATTGCTTTCAGACCTCAGGCTTGCTGAGTTGATGATTCTGGTTGGCTCTGCAGCATGACCTGTTCTTTGAGACTCAACTCCGGGCCCCGGGGGTAACAGTGCCTTACTCCCTCTAGCACCCGGCAGGGTCGAGAGGGGAGCCCACACCAAAGAGAAGGGAGACAAGGGTTTTGGTACCTGCCTGACTCTCCCTCCCTCGCCCAGGACACTTGAGTATATTAAACCCAATCCAATCCCCTGTTCCTACTCCACACTCTGGGAACAGCGTTCAGTGTCCTTTAGAAATACCAGTGTGCTCTACAGTCTAGAGAGTCGGATCTGGATTGGATCTGGGTGCTCTCCCTGGGAGCTCCAGGTTAGCTTGATCCCCCGAGCCTTCAGAATCCTCCTGTGTAAATGGGTGCTCATAGTAGGACCTATCTCGTAGGGCTGTTGAAAGATCAAACGATTGAACACGGTGCACGTGAAAGTCACAGTGCACGACCAGGTATTCTGTCCCTGGTAGAGCAGGCTGTGCATGGTGTAGATGGCTGGATGGATCAAAGTGCCTCCAGGCCAGGCTATGCAAGTTTCCTATAACAAGCAACTGTCTTAACTAAAGACTTTTAATCGGAGCCAATATTCTAAACAAAGCAAGGACTTTGGACCTCTACCGTCTTTCTGTGAGGGGAGAAACAAGACATAATTATTTTACAGCCGTTCCCACTATTTATTTTTAAAATAATTAAAATCTGATGTTTTCAGTAGGAAAATTTATTTATTTTGGGATCTTGTCTTCAGCAGTGACAACGAAAGCTGCAAAAACAACAAACAATGACCATCGACTCTCATCTTTCCAGAACCCCTCCTGTTCATGGGTTAATTCCTCCTTATTCCCCAAAGATTTTAACTATAAAAACTTTAGGACTTAGCACAGGAGATTCAGTTACCTTTTTTATTATTCACTTATCTTGTGTTCTCATGTTATTATGCTGGAAGAATTTTAACCACCCAAAACACCATCTAAAACCATGTAAATGTAATTTGCAAGAAAACTCCTGACAGGTCCCTTTGGGCCAGTTTGATATAAGCTTAGTAACAGAATGCATTTTAAGTGAGTCTATTTTCCTGGCAAAGATTCCGCATTTGTTCCATGTTTATATAAGAATGTGTTTGTTCTCCCTCGGGGACCAGACTTTATCCCCCATTTTTCCTCTGGGGTGTAGCTCTATAATGGCCCAGTGGTTTTGATGACTTCTCCAACTCCTTGCTCCTGGAACACATGACCTGGAGAGACTGAAGCAAGGACAAAGGCCAGAGAAGACCACCTTGAGAGTACTGGTGTTTTCAATGCTAAGCCTGTAAGGAGACAGGAGCAGCAGTACCCAGACAGTTTAGCAAACCCGGGAAGAGATAGAAATTAAATATCTCATCTGATGAGGAAATGATGTTTTCAGATGGCCAGAGCATTTCACATCCAAGAAAGACTGCAATGTCTTCCTTTCCCAGTTCACCTTTTACTCTGCCACTAGATCGGCTCTTCTAAGAGACAGCTGTGATTGGGTCAGAGCTCTGAAACCCCTTAGACTTTGTAAAGAAGGCATTAGCCTGGCACACGAGCCCTAAATGTTCAGCCTTTCCAGCCTCATTTACCATGGTTGCCCTTCATCCACAGTACTCCAGACACACTGAACTTTTCCCCAAATTCACCAGCATTTTCTCTATCCCATGCCTGTTTCCTTTGCCTGGCAAAATCCTGTCCATTTGTCAAAGCCCAGCTTAAATACTGTTTCCAAATGGAAGGCTTCTTTTAAAAAATGTATTGAGTATACTATTACAGTTGTCCCATCCCCCCCTTTATTCCCCTCTGCCCTGCACCCCCACCCACATTTATCCCCCTTAGTTCATGTCCATGGGTCATACATATAGGATCTTTGGCTTCTCCATTTCCTATACTATTCTTAACCTACCCCTGTCTATTTTTGTACCTACCATTTATGCTTCTTATTCCCTGTAACTTTTCCCTCATTCTCTCCTGGCCCCTTCCCCACTGATAACCTTCCATGTGGTCTCCATTTCTGTGATTCTGTTCCTGTTCTAGTTGTTTGCTCAGTTTTGGGGGCTACTTTGAGGTTCAGTTGTTGATAGTTGTGAATTTGTTGTCATTTTACTGTTCATATTTTTGGTTATCTTCTTTTCCTTCAATAAGTCCCTTTAATATTTTATATAACAAAGGCTTAGTGATGATGAACTCCTTTAACTTGCCCTTATCTGGGAAGCGCTTTATAAATGGAAGGCTTCTGAATGCTTAAAGCTGACATAGTTACGTTCTCCTGTGTTTCCGTGCACTTTGTAACAGGTCTCTACGTAGCACTGTATGCACTCATGTAAAATTATTTTTCGGTTCATACCTTTCCTCTGTGGACACCGGGAAGGAGTATATCTGCTGAGAAGAACTGCATAATTGGGCACAAAAATCATAACCAGATTCTAGCAGCCATTGGTAATGGAGGCCTTTCAGGCAGACCGCTTTTCAGGGAACAGCCACAGGCTGAGCTGTCAGCCTGTGCACTGTGTTCCTGTTGGCTGAGCCCACCCTTATAAAGGAGTTCCCAGAATCGCGTTTCAACCAATGGGCAGAGACCTGCCCTGTCCAATCAGAATTGCACAGCCATATCCTCATTTGCATATTTACTGACCAAGCAGAACATTTCCTTAACGACCAATCAGAATGCTGGAAGTCAACCAATCCCCAGTGTTATTTGGGCAATGTTATTTGGTCCAGTGAAATTTCATTGAATTTGCAGCCCTTATTTGCATAGAAATGGACCAGTCAGGGATTAGGGTGGGTACTCTATATAAGCCAGCCTTCCATTGTCTTGGGGGAGAGAGTACTTTCAATTTTGTCGGGAGGGTGTGTGTCCCAATTTGCAGACTCTTTACCTGAGCAGTGTCTTCTTTGACTGCACCTCGGCTTGGGGGTTCCTGTTGGCATTTGATTGGTAACAGCAACTTTTTCTTGCCATCTTTATTTCGTAGTAATATCCTCAAAAGGTTAAGAAACATATTTTACAAATTGTATTTACTCCAGTGTTTCAAAAACAGTGAATGAATTTTAAAAAATGAATGAATAAAGCAACCCAGCACAAGAGCCCAGTAATAGTTCCTAGAGAAGATGGGATGTTGAGGGAGGATGAGCCCTTTCTCCCAGTTATCTGGACTCTTCAGCTGCCCGAGCTACTTTGGAGAGGGCTCCCTGGAAACAGGTAACAGCAGGTCACCAGGGAGAGACCCTCTGCGCTCAGAAATGTAGGTGCCCCTTGACAAAATAAAAGAGACCTTCCAGGTTGCTGACTTTTCCCATCGTGAAAATTTATTAGGGAGAAACCAGAATCCCAAGATACCCTCAATGAGAATGGAGAGGAACTGTGTGGGAGAAAATGGGGCCCAGAGATTCCTTTGCAGAAAAAAAAAAATCACCGCTGTGTGGGCCGGGAAATTCTTCCACTTCAGAGTCATCCGCTCTGGAATGTACGAGGGGAAATAGTCTCAGTAGGCTCTTGACTCAGCACGGCCTGGAATTGATGTTTGGGGTTGTTCGGCAAGGTCCTGGGGCATTTCGATTCACAGCGGTCTGAGCCCAGTTGCACACGCCGGCGGGTATCAGTACAAGCCTTAAATCAGAACCACCCGGTGCCCCCCCGCCCCTCGGCCTGGCTCCGAGTCCTCCCCCTTCCCCTGCAGGCTCATTAAGGCTTTTCCCAGTGCAGAGACACTGCATTTTGGGGACTGGTGGAGTGTTTGATATTTTCCACTCTGCGTGTCAAGGGCATTTACAGTCGGCGTCAGAATGTTATGTCGGTCTGAGGAGGCACTTTGAAGTGCTCGTGGTAGAGGCCACATGTGCAGGCAAGATGTGCCTCCTCCGCATCCCAGAGGCTCCTGCTCAGGCTTTCCCAGCATCATGTGACAACGAACAACACCGCTTAACCCTTTACTGCTGGGTATAGCTGCTGATGCTTGGTCTCATTATTGCCGTTCGAGGGGGTACTTCCTCCTCCTCCATCGCAGCTGTGGGGATGGCCTGGAGGCCTCTCTCCTCACCTTCTGGTCAGCCCTTCTAGGTACTGTTTTGTGTCTGTTTGTCTGTTTTGGCTACCACTCTACTTGAACTTAGGTATAGAAACGTGTTTCCAAAGAGTATACGCAGAGCGGAGGCACACAGGGTAGCATTGTCCAGGCGGTCGGAGCCTGGTGGCCCTTGAGGCTTGCATCCCCACCCGGAACTGGTTCGGAGATGCTCTGCCTCCTCCAGCAGCAGGGGTCTGCAGATGGACTCATTGGTTCTTTCATTTCATTAAATGATCGTTCACAGGCAGCCCTGCAAAAGCCACTTGGCCTATTCCAGGAAAGTCTGGACACCTGAGACCCTGAAGGACAAAATCTATATGTGAGGCTTTAGAGGAAACATCAGCTGACCTCGGTGTCTCACTTAGTTATGTGGTTTGGCTCATGCAACAGAGTAGGGCTGAGATTGATGACTTGCAAGTCTTTTTCATGTCGGAGGTTCTGCAACGCTCAGCTCTCAGCTATCCTGGAAAAGTCTGGAACTTGGCAGGATGGACTGGGTGGAGACAGAGGGCTCCTCTCAGATAGAGTGGGCGTCAGTGTCTCTTGGGATCAGTTTGCGTTCACAAGGCATTTGGCAATGCAATAAGAACAAAAGAATTTTTAATGGACATGAGTCATTTCAGGCACTCCAATATTGAGACCCTTTGGCAAAGGTACCTTGGGCTCTACTCCATCCCCCAGAAGGGTCTCTGGAGATATTTGTTATATGTGGAATTATCCCCTGCGATAACAGCCATGCTTCTTCATTTTAACTTAGGAATCTGAAGACAGAAAGAGTCTTGCCTTAATATTGTACTATCAGCTAGTAGGAGCAGTGCACTGTGACAGGCAGTGTGCTGGGCATTCGCAGGCTAGGGAAAGCACTGTCTTATTTAGGGCTAATAGTAATCCTATTATCTGCACCTGAAACTCAGAAGTTAATAATGTGTACAAGGTCATATTAGAAAACAGAGGATCTGGGAAACAGACCCCAAACATCCTGAGTCTAATTAACATCTGCATCACACAATAGCGCAGTTCCACCTGTTCGAGGTCAGAGTCAGTGACCTTTTGATCTCCGAAGACAACTCCTGGGCTGCTGCCTGCCTTTCCCCCACATTTTCCCTGGCTGTGTGTCAGGGCTGTTTCATAAATACCTCCTGAGTGAAGGGATGAGCACATGGCAGGTAGCAAACCCGGGAATGGCACCGAACCCTGGATGTCTGTAACAAGGGCCGGCCCTGAGCCATCCCCAGCACAAGCAGGACCTTTTCCCAGAGCGGCCGGGCATCACATCCTTTGAAGTCGGGCATCCATGTTTTGCTGCCCAGAAATCCCTCTCCGATAGTCGGACTCCTCAGCCCCCAGCACTGCTTCCTTCCTGTGTCACAGGCTCAGAGCGGCAGTGGCCTGTCAGCAGTCAGGCACGAGATGGAAGAGATCAGTGCTGACTTCCATAGTTCATTAGAATAACTTTGCTGTTTGTATTTGCTGTGCACGGGTCCAAGGCCTTTCCTAAGAAACAGGGTGTTTGCACTCCTGTGAGGAGCCTTACCAAAGTTAGAAGAAAGAAGGGACCAAAAGGAGGGAGTTAAGTGTTTTGTTGCAACGATGTCTTATCCTGTGTTCCCAGGAGGGCAGCTAGTGTGGAATTAGGGGGAGGGTATGCTGTGATTTCTTTTTGTTTTTGATGTCTTAACGTTGGTTGAGATGAGAAACCTTTCTGGTCACCGTGTCCTAGAAATAAATGTTTGATATGGAATAGTGTCCAAGTCATGTGACCCCTAAAAAGCCCATTTGGCCCAATGCTGGAATGTGTTTTCAATCAAGAATTGCTACCTCGAGTCCCCTCTGTGCCTTTACTGTGGAGACCTCTATCCAGTCACTTCCTTATAAGGCTTTTCCCTTTATGTGGCTCCCCCTGCTAAACAGAGCTAGTTTATTTTGCCTCTAATGCACCAGAAAGAAAGAGATGTGTGTTTCTGTTGCTGAATGGATTCATCCAAGAATTTTTGTTTTAGAGCTGAGTTAGTTGGCAGCTGATTCTCACAGGAGAGGCGATTGGCAGCTGAAACAATTTTAAATTAGGCATTTGTCATGATTCAGCCTACTCATAAACCTACAAAAAACCCAAAACTTAAAGGTCAGAACAAACAAGACCAAGCTCTGTTTGTTTCTTAAATTAATAAAGACAGTTGGTGGTCCTTCGCCTGCTAGTCTGTATTACCACCAAGAAATTTAACTTCGTCTTTATTCTTTTATTGTCCTTTACTTCCCTCTAAGCTTTTCTGTTTGTCTTCTCTTTTTTCCTCTTGCTTCATATTTTCCCTTGCTTGCTGACTCATATCTCTCGCTCTTCGTATCCTCGATTTTTCCCCACTCCATGTTGCACACGGACCGGGGATAGGAAGGGAAACCAGTGGGAGATAAAGCACATTGTGAAAGCCTCGCCGTGTCCAGTCTCTGTCTGTAGCACCGTTCGCTTTCCAGCCAGAAACTCCCCAGCAGCTTCCGCCCGAGCACCTGCCCTCCTTTGCTAATCCTTGACCTCTTCATCTTCCTTGTTTTTCTTTTTTCCGTTCTTTCTTCCTCTTCAGTTTTTCTCTGCTTCTTTTCTACAGGGAATAAAAAGAACTATTATCCTTGATTACTGAATCCGTGCTAAATGTAATGTTGAGCCTTTCTAATGATGTCGCTTGATCATAACTGGAATCCTAAAATGTAAGTGATTGTCTTACCACCGTGTGGGGGAAGGAGTGAGTGCCTTGCCCGAGCCAGTGGGAGGTGGGACAGGATCCCCCCATTCTGCCTCCTTCCGTGCTGTCTGTACAGATCCGCCTCCATTCTCCACTCTCCCCTGACCTCAGGCCTCAAGGTTGGTTTTGCTTCTTACTACCTGTCAGATCAGTGAATATATTTAACATTGTCTTATTGTTTTAACAATGGCCGTGCTTTTGAATGAATATACACAAAAATCTATCATTGCTAAGTTGGGGGGATAAAGGAGAAATTTAAAGTGTGACTTCAAAGCTCTGTCTTGATTGGAAGCACATTTATTATTTTTTCTTTTGTTTTTAGTTTCTAATTATGGGACACTAAGCGTGACTCAATTGGTTGAGGGTCATCCCACAAAGCAAAAGGTTGCTGGTTCGATTCCAGGTCAGGGCACGTGCCTGGGTGGCGGGCTGGCCCCCAGTTTGGGCACCTGTGAGAGGCAATGGATCGGTGCTTCTCTCTCGATTCTTCCCTCCCTTTGCCTCTCTCTAAAAATAAAGAAATACAATCTTTAAAAAAAAGAATTACATTTTGGAAATATTCTTATTTCTCATGTTTACTAACTTCTCTTTAGCTTTTTATCTACTCTTTAAACTATACACTAGGTTTTTAATTTCAATAGTTTTTTAAAAATTTTCTTGAAATAAGCCATATTTTTTCAAATATGTCAGTTTCTTTTCATGATGTGTTCATTTGACTTTATTTTTGTATGCTTTTAGCATAATCACTTTATAATTTATATTGTTATCCAATGATCTCAAGTCCTCAAGGATTTCAAGCGTGCTGTTTGCCTTATTTGCTAAATTTTGTTCATGACAGATTGTTTCTTTGAATGTTTTATAATTTTTAATAGAAACGTATCCTTATGTGGGGTAGAGGTTTTTTGGTTTTGGGGTTTTTCTTTTTTTGAGAACCTTTTGTACCTGTGGATGGACTTCCAGAGTAGTTTTATGTTCGTATCTGCCAAGTGACTAGAAGAATCACCAGCCATGGGCCAAGTTTATCATTATTTTCTAAGCCTAGGGTTTCTAGATCAAATAGGTTATATAATTTCAATCTAGAACACCTGCCAGAGAGAGTAGAATATTTATATATTATCCAGAGAGACTCTGTTCTCCTCCGAAAGCCCAGATAGTGGCATACGAACTTCTTTGCTATGTCTGTATATCTGTCGCAGATCTTTCTCTATCCATCCTTTAGTTAACCCTTGGGATTCTGGATCTGGGTAGTTGTCTTTGTTTTAATTCTTTGACTCACATGGTCCCAAGGCATCTTCATCTGTCTCTGTAACGCCAGTAGAAACTATGTCCCTAGTTTAATTAGAGACACACTCCGTGCACACACCCCCCAGCATTTTTCCTTTCCCCACTGGTTTTCAGTCTGCCTTGCTGATTCTGGCAGACCTGTGGATTGTCCTTTCTCAGCTGTGACGTCAAAAACGTGTGCTGTATTTGATCTAGCATTTCTATATTTTTGTATTAGGTGGGTTAACAGATTATAAAGCCCATCAATTTACTAGAACTATAAATATATATATAAAATTCAATATCTTAAAACATATTTGAAGTTGAGATACAAAATAGGCATGAATTCTGGCTTGTGTTTATTAGAAAAACAAAGAAAAAGTATTAAATTTCCCTATGCTACTTCTTTCCGACCATATTTATTTTTTATAAAAGTCAAGAAGACATAGCTATTCAACTTGATTTCTCACTGTTAAAAGAATTTCCAAAGCTTTGACATTACTAATATGAAGATACTTGCTAGAATATCAAATAGTCATTGAATCTCACTCTATATTGATACCCAGAGGTTGAATTTTAAAATCTTCAAAGTTACATAGTCTTGGAGAAGTATCTTAATATAGGAACAAAAATCATATCTATCCCAAGAGGTTGTTATAAGAGATAATGAAAGCACTGGCCTGGTGGCTTAGGTTGTTGAAGTGCCATCCCACGCACCTTAAGTTTGCAGGTTTAATCCCTGGCCAGGGCACACGCCTAGGTTGTGGGTTCAGTCCCTGGTCAGCTGCATGTGGGAGGCAGCCAATTGATGTTACTCTCTTACATTGATGCTTCTCCCTCTCTCCTGTTCCCCTCATTTCTGTCTCTCCTGTCTCTTTCTCCCTCCTTCCCCTCCTCCCTCTTTCCTTCCTCTCTCTCTAAAATCAATGAACATATCCTCGGGTGAGGATTAAAAAAAGAAGAGGAGATAAATAAAATAAGAAGGTAATATACTTAGTCCAGTGTCTGGTCATAGTAAGCATGGAGTAAAAGCACTAATCATAATAATAATAATAATAATAATAATAATAATAATAATAATAGTATTGAAATAGTATTTGGGCACCTAATTCCAGATGCTGCATTTTTTTTATCGTTAAAATTAATTTACATGAGGTGTAAACTCTGAGAAAGTCACCTGGGTTTTTGTGGCACCTGTCAGTTTCCTTCCTTTCTTTATTATTAATTCTATTGGCACAAATCAGGATGTTACTGGATTCATCTGTATCTTCAATTAGGTATAAAGTAGGAAGTTAGGAAGTAAATTCAAGCTACTCAAAGCTAATCACTGTGAGATAGTTGATCATAAGGAAAGTCTTCTATGGAGTCATCATGCGGATCCTGCAGAAAGTTGCCACCACATTATCTTGGCTGTGCTGCATGCGACCTACTTAGGAACTGTTCCCGTGAAAGCCTTGGCTGGTAACTGTGTCCAGGGCCCGGAACTGATTCTGAGGCTGGAAGGGTCATGAGGCAGTACTGTGTGTGGCCGGCTACTCAGCATAACTCCGCACACGCACCTGCTGTTCCGGAAGGTGGGGCCAAAAATCTTGGCCAATGAGCCATATCAATTTCTATATGTTATCTCATGAAAGATGTTTATTTAAGTAGAATTCATCTCAAGGTACTTTGTCAAGTTTCTACTTTTATCTCACATATTCTGGTACAACTAGAATAGCTATCTCTCTGCCAATTTTTTTCAATAGTGAACCCTAAATACCTCTGTGAAGGGAATGATGATAGCTTGGGTGAGTGTCAGGTCCAAAGGTAAGTTTCACCATTTAAAACAAGTTAGTCTAAAACAATGCTGTGTGTGCAGTATGCACCTTAGAGCCAACTGTAAATATTGTGATTTCCTTCTTCTGTAGTGTCTGGAAGAATCTCAAAGTTTTAAGGGTTTTGGTTCTTTTTTTTCTTTTCTTTTTTTTTTGCCTCCTGAGAAGTGGAGACATGCCATAATATTTTAGGCAGTGCATCCCTTTGACCTGAGATAACTTCCCCCAAAAAAAATTTTACTTAGCAAACAAGGAGAGTCCTTTCCTGGACTAGAGGTGCTTGAATCAATGAGACTCTAAGGGAGTTAAATTATGTTTCACAATAATGGAAAAGGAGACGACAGTGCATTTCTGGAAATTGTTTCCTCTAGAGGCACGTTTCTTTCCTAGGTGTGCATGCAGATTACACTGCTTAGTCTTAGCTCATGAATACGTGTTTACGTTGTTGAAAGTCCTTGTCATATGCTGGCCATGAGTGAGCAAGCCTAAAGTGAATTCATTAAAAAGACAACTTACACTTTATTACCAGTAAGCTGTCTTGCTTTGTGCAGCTACTCCAACCATGTGAAGGAGTGCAGAATACAATCTGACATATATCACCCTGAATTGTCATCTTTACACCATTTATTCCACCGTCCTATTTCTTATCATCTCCCTGACTCTTCCTCTGTTTAGTTAAGATAACATCAGCTTCTATAACTCCGAACGTGGTAGAAGTTACCCCATAAAGTCTAAAGGAGGCGCTCTTAAGCACTGGCCAGTTTTTACTCAAGCTGTAATTCAAGTTAAGGACCCAGGTTCCTTTTGTCTCATGTCTGCCGTCTTCACCATGTGGCTTCCAAGTTACCATATCCATCTGTCTCACACTGTAGAAGGGAAAAATCGTGGAGGTTGAAGCACAGGAAATTTTATGGCCAGATATTGAAGTAGTATACGTCACTTCCGCTCAGATTCCACTGGATGAAAGCCAGCTATAAGACATAGATTTAATGGAGGCTGGAAAACTGACTCTAACTGCCTGCCCAGGAAGAAAAGTAAATGGATTTGGCAAAGAGCTGGCCAGTGTTAAATCACACTGTCTTTGTTTCTGCATCAGTTAATTTTAAATGGGAAGTTTATAGTTTTCCTTAGGAGAAAACAGGTCTCCTTTTTAGCTTTTTGCCAGCTGATAGAGGTGGGGGATTCTGTACTCTAGAAGTCAGGGGAGTTAGTCTGCACACAGAAGTTCCTTATAGCTCTATGTGTGTCCTAGTCTTTGCAGTCACCCGTGTTAGATCAGAGCCAAGACCAAAAAACATAGAGAACTGGAAGCATGAGCCTCGCCACATGTTAGTGGAAGCATAAAGGGGGCCAGACTGGGTTTGCTGAAGTCCAGTTTGGGTTTGGCTGTTGATTTCTGACTCACAGTGTCTGATAAATAGATTCAAAAATAGGGCCAAATCATTCCAACTTCAATTATCTCCATATAAACCGAGATGATTACTTTTAATACTCATAAATTAATTATGAACTTATTCTGGATCTCTGCATATACCTACTCTATTTTCAGATAATTTGGTTTCTCTTGCAAAAGTCAGTTTTTGTGATGAGGTTGAGCTGGATCACCATGACTTCCTGTCCACGTATTGAGCTCTGTAGGCTCGGGCACGTCCATCTCAGAGCACAGGTAGGCCGGTATGGCAGCACAGTGCTCAAGTTTCAGAAGGCCGTTCAAACAGAGGGCTCCCTACCAGCAGAGCCTGGAGGTACATCCCAGTGCTGCCACCCGCCAGTGGCCTCTCAGCTACGCTTCCTGGGACTCAGGGGCTACCGCACAAAAGGTGCGGTACACCCTTACTTCCCTGTAAAGGGAGCACTGGAATTTTTACACACGTTAGTCATGCATATACACAGATGTTCATATTTTAAATGACTGGGAGAGGCTGATTCGTATATTTGGGCTATGACTTCATGATTATCTTCCTAAATTCAACACAGCACTTTGAGAGGCTCTGTGGAGAAGCAGGGGAAGGATAATAATGAGTAAGTATTCTCGGTAACTTGAGTGTTGTTGTAGGAGGAGATAAGAAATATCGGAGGAAGGCACAAAAGTTCTGTTATGCGGGACGAGTAAGTTCTGGAAATCTCATATGTAACATGGTGCCTGTAGGTAATGATGCCGAACCAGATGCTTGAAGTTTCCTGAGAGGGTTGAACTGAAATGTTCTCGCCATCTAAAGAAACCATAACCATGTGAAGTGATGGATATGCTAATTAGCTTGATTGTGGCAATCATTTCACAATGTATATGTCCATCAAAAGTCATGCTGTGCACTTTAAATACATACAATTTTATTTGTCAGTTACACCTCAATACTGCTGGACAAAAAATCTGTACACATCCAACTGAGACACCTGACATGACAGTGGTGATGAAGCAGGAACATAAGCCAGGTACCACGGCAGCACCGGGGTGAACGGATGACATCTACTCAGGCGGCATCTGAGAGGGCTCACTGAGGGAACATTTGAGTTGGGTGGGTTTCGAAGGAAGATTGGATTACTTTTATGGTAGAGAAGATGCAAGAAAATTTATGGGGGCAGCCCTGACCAGTGTGGCTCAGTTGGCTGGGCGTCATCCCGCAAAGCGAAAGGTTGCCAGTTTGATCTCAGCTCAGGACATGCGCACATGTTGTGGGTTTGGCCCTTGGTCAGGGTGGGTACGAGAGGCAACCAATCGATGTTTCTCTCTCATGTCCATGTTTCTCTCCCTCTCTTTCTCCTTCCTTTCTCCTCTCTCTAAAAATAAAGAAAGAAAATCTGTTTTTTTAAAACTAACTTTATGTGAGCAAAGAGGCAGAAATAAGCAAGGCCATATGTTTGAGGAGTAGAAAGTAACCTGATTCCATGGAAGCAAATCAGTCATTATTCAATAAATATTTATTCTGTGCCTATTATGTGTCAGATACTATTATAGGCACTTGAGATACATCAGAGAACAGAACAGAACAGATTATGTTAAAACAAAACAAAACTGAAACACTGACTTGGATCCTTTGCAGGCGGAAGGAGCGTAGAGAATGTAAGAGAAAGTAAGAAGACAACAGTAAAAAAGTTGAGGTCAGCGTATTGAGGGCTGTGAAAGCTTTGCTAGTAACCCAGAGAGGCTGAGGTTAGAACATGGATTTGACAGTCCTTGCGCACAGGTGAGCACAGAATCCCTGGGTGAAGTGGGAGGGTCCCAAGGAGAGAGGATTTTGAGGAGCACCAGCATTCAATGAGGAGGCTAAGAGACGAGCTGGTGGAACAGCCTGAAAAGGAACCATCAGAACACAAGGTCTTTGAAGGAAGAGACAGTACTTGTCCTTTCCCACTGGATCTCCAGTGTCTAGCACAGTGCTCCTAACATAGTAGGGGGACATTATTCTTTTAAATGAATGCATTATTGAGAGAAACCAGATCCCAGAGAGTGGGAACTCTTTAAGAAGTGAGCAGAAATGTAACATTCTTCCCAAATGTTTTATCAGATAACTTACTACGCTGGCTATTCCGTTTGATTCCCTGGCCCCCGAATCCATTATCCACCCTCCTCTGCCCTGCTCTCTACTCTCTAGAAAACTGACCTCTACAGACGGCATTTCAGGGGCTTTCTTGCCCTTTGTTAAGTTTGGGTTAACTAGTGGGAGACATCAGCAGGGTATCGAAGAGTAAGAGCAGAGAGAAATAAGGAAGTGCCCTCTCTCCTGGCCAGTGGCTACGGCAGAGGCTGTGTTCCTCTACTACGGCCACAGCCCGTATCAAGTTGCTCCAGGTTTTGTTTGTTTCTGACGACACCCCTCGTGTAACTGAATGCAGGTCTGGCTGCCTGCCACAACAAAAGCCAAACCTGTGAGACAGGTGCTGGGGAATAGGAAAAAGCTCTATTCAGACGCTAGCGACCTGAGAAGATGGCGAACTCACGTCCCAAAGCCCATCTCAATCTCTCGGTGCAGGCAGATGTTTGTATAAAGAGGGAGAGGGGAAGCAGAACAAAGAGACCAAGGGGTGGGGGTTGAGAAGTTCCCTATGTGCGGGCGAGCACAGTCCATTTCAGTGAGGCAAGGGATGGTCCGGTGTGAGTCGTCCTGGTGTAGTCATCCTAGCTTCACATCATTCCAGCTTTACATCACCCTGCCTCCATGGCTGAAGGTCAGCAAATGTCCTGGAGCTAGTGTGCCTGAAGTTTGGAGTCTGTACCTATTGACGTTAGTTCGTAGGATTCTTATACAAATATGCTGTTCATCTACAAGCTATATGTTAGTCAGAGGCAGCACTTACAGAAACAATGTCAAAAGCATGGTGGGGCAGGTTGAAGTTCCCCAAAGTTACACTCTTTCCACTTACTGCCTCAGGTCTTGCCTTTCTGCTCTGGCTGGTCCCTGGACACCTCCCCACTCCTTGTTGGCTCCCTTAACCTCCCCACACCGGAGGTTACTTCACTTTACTAAAATTTTCTTCATTAAAATTAAACCCTTTAATGTGCCGTTTCCTACTGAGATCATGACTGATGAAGGAAATAAAAACTTTAAAGAGATCATTGGTGATATAGGGATACTGTCCATCAGGGTGGGGAGTCTGAATCTAGGTGGAGCAAATCTAGTCAGTCAATAGCAATACAAACGCTGAGTGGAGACCTTCCCTTTTGAGTAATATGAGAGTGAGTGAAAGGAGAAATTGCTTGACATGGAGAAGAAAGAGCAAGGAAATGTTTTTGAGATTTGTTTTTTATTGTTAGGGCAAGAAAGAATTCAGCTCATAAACATGTTGAAAAAAATGAGCCAGTAAAAAATGAGAGAATAGAAATGTAAGTCTCAAAGATGACAACTAATGGAGTGCTCTTCCAGAAACATCAGACCCAAGAACAATGGCTAAAACCTATGTAAAGTAGGGACTTACTCTGGAACAGGAAAGACAAGTGTAGAGTTGGTGGAGAATAGAGATGGAATTGATAATGAAAAGATAAAAGTTGAGAAAGGTTATCCCTGAGGGCCCCTCCTTTCTGTACAACATATCCTGTAGTAATATTTCCTATGCTGGTCTGAGGAGATGACTCAAACTTAGAGAAATGGAAAAAGAGAATAGTTTAGAGTGTGGAATTTAATTTTATTCTACAAAATAGTAATGGGTGAAATGTGATGAAAACTCTGCTTTTGTATTCTTGACCTTGCAACAATGAGGAGGGCAGATGGGAGGAGAAGAAAACCACCATTTTCATGGAAATAGCAATAGTCCAGGGCAAGAGCCAAGGAGGGTCTGACCTGGGCAGAGCACAGCGAGGCTGAATGAGGACGCTGCAGAACATGGGTCTGTACTTTCACTGATGCTCTGTGCTCAACACTATGGGAGGCATGATAGCAGTTTGACGAAGATCAGAAAGTGTCCTTCCTACCTTCGAGAAGCACACAGCTAGCTGGGAAGGCACGGATGTACGACAGACCGGGTGGACTAAAGGAAAGACGACCGAACAAGGAGTCGGTCCCCGTGCCAACCCCTGCCTGCTGCTTTCTCCGTGCTACACCCTGAGGAATTTATCTCCCCGTTTGCACTGCAGTGTCCTTCTCTGACCAGTGAAGGAGTTCGAAACTAATGGTCTCCTTGGTTTCTAAATACCACTCTTGAATTCTTGAATAAAAGGAACAAGGGCTCCTTGGAGAAATCCTGTATGGTGGAGTTAGGGCAGTAAAATAGAAAAGGAGCCCGGAGTATCTTAAAGCAACTGAAGAGGAAGGAAGTGCTCACCAAACAAATGGATGGGGCCATGTCAAAAGGATTCGGAAGCCCGTGTCTCAAGGAGCTCTTCCAGGATAAGGTTGAAGCAATTGAATCAACAAAATAAGTAAGAGAGTATTGGATTATTTGGGGTTGGCCAAAAGACTCATTTGTTTTTTTCCATAAGATGGCTTTAGTAGGCTTAGCTGTCTTTAATTTCATTGGAAATTGTTGTGTTAGATTGTATTGTGGCAGCTGTCATGTCAGTGTGCATTTAAAGAAAATCAAAATTGGTGAATTTTTGTGTAGCCATTTAAATATTGAAGATGGAAGAAAATATACAACATTTTTGGCATATTATATTTTATTGTTTTCAGAAAGATAAAAATGCAACTGAAACACACAAAAAAGATTTTTTGCATTGTATGGAGAAGGTGCTTTGACTGATTGTGTCAAAAGTAGTTTGTGAAATTTCGTGCTGGAGGGTTCTCACTGTACGGTGTTCCACAGTCAGGGAGACCAGTCGAAGTGGATAGCAGTCAAATGGAGACATTAACTGAGAACAATCAACATTATACCATGCAGGAGATAGCTGATATACTCAAAATACCCAAATTAATAGAGTTATTGGTAAAAATGAAAAACGTGTCTTTTATTTTATAGAAAAAAACGATACAGACACTTTGGCCAGCCCAGTAACTCAAAATATAAAATAAATATACATGCATGCATATTGATACAAATTAATTATTGAGTTAAAATGGGGGAGAAAAGTCCAATCTTTCCTGCAGAAGAATTCCAAATAGCATACACGGACACTCACCCCTGAAGATGAGAAGTTTGTCTCTGCCCTTCACGAAGACACACCTGATAAATGATCTAGGCTTAGTGACTCGTTTCCAGAGAATAGAACAGGGGAAAGGAAACAGTAACTTCACACTGGTGACACCTGGCAGCAGGACAATACCCAGGCACCGAAGGTTAATATCTCACTAATGTCGCGTGGTTATCATGTGCCCTCAGTATGATGTGACCCAAAAGGCACGTCACCTCTGTGATTGTCTTCCCAAAACCAGAACCCCAGTCTAGTCGTGAGAAAGACGTCAGACAAACTCAGGTTGAAGGACGTTCTACAGGATCCCTTGCCAGTACTCCTAAGGACTGTGAAGGTCATTAAACCAAAAGAAAAAAAAAGGAAGACAGACTGAAAAACGGTCACAAATCAGAGGAGACATGACAATTAAATGTAATGTGCTGTCCTGGATTGAATCCTGGAACAGAAAGAGGACCTTAGTGGGAAAAGGGATGAAATTCAAATAAAGCCTGGGGTCTAGTTAATTGAAAAAAAAAAGCTGATGGCCTCTAAAGTCTCTTCCAGCTGGTAGCTATAAGAATAGACTTTATTATCTAATTGCTTCATAACTGTGCTCATACTGCTTATAAAGTGCCAAGAACACGCAGGGTAAGGGAACCATGAAAGCACGGTGGAAGGCTTTAATCACCATCTTTTTCTGGTAACTTCCTGTAGTTATGTGTTTCAGTGATGTAGTGTGTAGTTAGCTCAAAGCCGTTTTTGAGGCAATAAAGGAGTGTTTAAGTGAAAGTCTCTCGTCTGTTACTTGCCCAAACCAAAACTCACCTCTGAACTAGTAAGGACGGCCTCAAGCAAGCCAGCCGTCAGGTTTTCATACGTTTGCGAGCCTGAGTGTTTGCATCTCCTAGGCAGGCCCATCACACCGAGGCACACTATGAAATCATTGCTATGGTGACGGTCACGGTGACAGGGCTACCTTTGGCTCGTTTGAGTTTCCTGGACAGTTTCTTTATGGAGCCCCAATGTGAAAATCATGCTGGCTCTGATTCATGACATTTTCCTGAGACTTTATAATGTTTCTTTTCTCTAAGTAAGCAATTTCAGGTCAGGTAAAAATGTGAGTAAATCATGCCTGGCTCTCGTTCCAGATGTATCAATTTCTGTTCATTCCCTTTTTTCCCTTTCATGGCTTTGGGACAATAAAAATAAGCAGTGCCTCCACTCTGGAGCCTTTCTGAGTACGCAATGTATAAACGGTGCCCCGTGCAGGGAGCAGTATTTCCCTACCTTGGTCATTACCGACCTGAGCGTTTTCTCTGGCAGTTCTCTGAAACAGCGAGAACGTGGAGTAATGATTTTGGCACTGTCAAGACCCTGGGAGGATCAAAGAGGCTGATGTGACAGTTCATGAGACCGGGAGGAAGCAAAGCGTCCCCCGCTGCCAACACACACAGCCCTGCACTCGAGAGTCTGGGAGCATCCAGTTGCCAAGTGCCTGCCTGCAATTTCTTGGAGGGGGCCAGGCCCAGAGCAGGTCAGGAAAATTATGGCTTTTATCAAGCAGACACCGTGGCTCTCTTTGAGGATGGCCAAAGTCTCACTGCTGGTAACTGCAACACATGTGGTCTTTCCGAGAGAGGACATGAATATTTTCATTAACTGGGAGAGAAGGTCCCCGCATGAGACTTCGGCATTTCTTTGGAATACTTAGGGCCGGGCTGAAAGGAGCAAGACGTTGGTCAAGAAAGTAAGAGGGAGGGCTCTGGAGACAAATTAAATTGCCTGGGTTTTAATCCTGGCCCTTCTATGTACCAATCTGTGTGACCTGGGCAAATTTTCTACTCTCTCTGCCTCAGTTTCCCATCAGTAAAATAGCGATGGCAGTGGTATCCGAGTTCCAGGATTGCCCTGGCAGTTAATAGATGCACTTACAGCAGTGCCTGGCACGTGGTCAGTCCTCATTAATGTCAGCAGCTATCGTTATTTCATTTTAATGATGATTCTTCAGGAAAAAAAGTAACTAGGTTTCGTGATGTCCCATTGCTGACTGTTCATTCTTCAAATATTCACTGAGGGCTTAAAATGTGCTAAGCACTGTAGGTAATTCAGGAACAGAACAAGTCCAGGCCACGCCATCAAGGATTTCTATTCTGGGGCAAGAAATAAAAACGGCGTGCACAACACAACAGAGGACTCGTTTCTCTGGTGCGGCACCGACTACGACGTACTTTGGGGGTTCAGAAAAAGAGGTGAATCGCCTCACACGTGGGGTGGGGCGCTCTTCACAGAGGAGGTAAGACTTGGCCGAGCTTGAATGGCCAGTGGAGTTTTTTGTGTGTTTTAGTGGTGGAAACTGGTGCAGGTGTGTGTGGTGGCAGGTAGAGGAGAGGGGGCAGGGAGGACTCCAGGCAGATGAAACCACAGAGGGAAGATGCTGAAGATGATGGAGATGATGAAGAGGTGCTTGAGAGACCGGAGAGTGATGTCCAAACCCAGGACTTAACCCATGGGTTCTTTCTTGGTAGAGAGAAGCCCACAAAGATAGGAAGGACTCAAGTGGATGGCTATGAGTGGACTTGGCCGAAGTCTACATTGTTATTTCATTAAGACATGAGGCCTTGTTAGGAGTAAGTTGATAGTGCTACGAATTTTGGGTTAGCAGTGTGTTCCAGAAACTGACTCTGAGACAATATCCTGCCATATCCCTTACCCTTGTCCACACAACACAGAGAGAGGTTCCCATGGTTTGTTATCAGTACAGAAGTATTCACTAAAGACAAATAAATAAAAAGGTTAATTTAACACAATATCTTCACAAAGTACTAATTCCTCAAAAGTCGTGCTATGGGTTTTGCAAATTATACAGTACCTTTACCAAAGGTTTTATAGAACATGCTATAATTAAGCTCGATAGTTGGCACAAGTGGAATTTGCCGAGTGAGATTTCCATTGCAAGAGGAGTCTCTTTCCTGTAGCTCCATGCGCGTCATTAATGCGGTGCTGGCACTTGGATCTGTGTAATTACAAGTAAAATATTTCTTACACAACAGTTTTGGCCAAAAGGCCAAGTTATTTCAATTGTGCAAATATGTTAGAGGAAACCTCAACAAATACAAGTTTTCCAAATACTCCTTGAAGTCAAATTCAACACTTCACTTCAAATGTAAACCACAAATTCTACAAGTAGACAGACTATTTCGAGGAGGCCCAAAAGTTGCATCCGTATTATCTTTGAGACACATTTTGGGTCCATTCTTTTCTGTTTGAAAAAGCTCTTCCCGCCTTTCCCCTCTCCCTCCTTTCTTCCTTCCTTCTTTCCATTAATAAATGTTTAACGAGAGCCTCCTCTCTGCTAGATACTATAGCAGAGGCTTCCACACTAGTTGCCATCAGCCCAGGTGTTTTCATTTGTTTGTTTTTCCTATGAGAGCTTCGCTGTCAATGATGACGGAAAAGAGCCCCGAGTCAGGCCCCATCCCCCTTGCTTCACGACGTTCTGCTGTGAAAGCTCGCTCTAACTAGAGAGGCGTGGTCGTGAAGCTTTCTTGGGGATTCCCTGGGCGTTCTTTGAGTCCCTCATAATCTGCCTTTTCACTGCACAAAGGCCCCTCCAAGGACAGGCTCTGGGGAACGGTGACCCTGGATGGCCACCAGGATTCCTAAGAATTGGATTCTGGGGACCCAGTGCGACCTGAAGATAAGCTGGTCACTCGGTCTATCTGATCTTTGGTTTCTTACACTAATATTTTATTAATAGTACGTGGGTGCATGCTGCAAAATAATTAAGGCATATAATAACTGCGTCTATGGGCAGAGCATTTTGAGATTCTTAGATGAAAAGAGTTGCATGAATTTTTAAATTAAAATAACAGAAATGATTTGCAATAAAGCCAAGATGGAAAAAATGGTGCTGACTGACTTCTGGAGTTTTCCTACATCTTTAAGGAGCTCAGAATGAAAAAAAATTTTTTTAATGTTCAACTCAGTGACTGGCAATTAGACCATTAAACAAGAGTGATACAATTCTGTGCATCCTACCAGTTAATTAAGGAGAGCATTTCATAGAAAACCCATCAGGAGATACTCTGGTATGGGGAGAGAATGCTGGTCTTCTTGCACAGCTGTGAGACTGAATTTCTTTGACCTCAGTCTTCACATCTACAATGCAAGGTATTTAGACCACAATGTCTATAAGATCTTTTCCAACACAAAAAGCCTAGAATTCTCGAACTCTCCTAAGAACCCCCCGCCCCAGTGCACATTTCCAAACACTACATTGGATGTTCTTAGAATTTAAAATTGTCATGATTTCTGCTGTTTTTCTGCTCTAGCTGACTCCAAAACTCACACCTTGTGATGTGTGAGTCAGAGAACATGGCGTTTTCCCAGGGTTCTTTGTTCTGAGCAGTTATGCTCCAGTTTGACTTCCTCTGGTTTGCTCGTTCCACATTTCCCTGACATTTGGCATCCAACTGCTCAGTGAAGCTCACTGGGCCACAGCTGAGAGCTCCAGATCACTGGTTATCTCGGGTCCTCTCGAATCCCCAGAGAGTGAGAGATTGAGAACGGCCACGAGAGCACTCCTGGACCTGGACCCTTCTTTCCAGAGGCAGCAGGACTCGGGTCCGGGGAGCTGAGCATCTCGTTTGTCACAGAGGAGCGCATGGCCTGGGTCAAATACACTACCGTTCTCAAATGTCACCACCACTGTGTGTAGGTGAAGTCAGGGCAAAGTGAGCGAAAGATGGTAACTGGAGTCAGAATCTTGCCTATGACACGTATACAAAATAATGTGTGTACATGTATGTCTGTATACATACACAGCTCATTTTCCTTTTCAGTTTTTGTGCGTTTGTTTCAGCCAATTATGGCAGGCACTTGGGACATCTGGGGTTAATGGCACAACAGTACCGAAAACTCTGCTCCTTTCTGCTGGGAAAGACATGCAAGTGAACAACGGGAGCAACAACAATAACGGCAATAGCAAAACAACACAGCGTGTTACAACTCCCTGGGGCAACGCTGGCAGACACAGCTGTGCCAGTGGGGAAGGCTGGAGAAGGCTTTGAATGAGGGTGACATCTGAGATGCATTTCGAAGTAGCAGCTTTGGAAGTACACCAGTGGAAGAAGGCATTCCAAGTAGGGGAGCGGCCTCCGCACAGGGAGAGCCCAAAAGAACCTGACGATTTGAAGGGCTGGAATAATTTGGCAAGGCTCGGGTTCAGGTGTCCTGCAAAAGGTGATTAACTTTATTATACAGATGGTGGCAAGCTGCTGGAGGCTTTAAGGCAAGAAAGTGATGTGGTTAGATAGAGAGTGGGAAGGAGATAATGGAAATCCACTGCCAGTCCACCGAGGAAAGAGAAGTGGGAAGGAAGCTTCATCTTCTACCCATGCACCTGGACAATGCCGAGAAATGGAGCTCGGAACTCGAGAGGCAAACCGGAGCCCTCTGCTCTCTCAATTATTCCTGGCAACAGACGGAAAAAAAGGCAAACCCTCACCTCCTGTGGTCAGCGCTGATACTCAACTGGGAACCTCATTCTCGGTAGCTACAGCTTTTCCTCATCACTCATCTTGACTCGACACTGGGTTCTGTTGCCTTTCATGGGAAAGGTCTGGGGAGGCTGCAGACCTACGTGGTTGGGAAAAGAATCTGCTTCACTGAGGAGGGAAGGAGAGGAGCGATGGGTTTCCGACTTTCAGAGCTCGTCAGCCTGCTCCGACTGTGCCGCAACATGCTCTCGAAATCATTTGGGTGGGCCTTGTTTCCAAGGAAATAAAGAGGCCACAGAACCTCCCAAGTGGGTGAATGATTTCCAGACAGTCAAGTGGAGCAGCCTCCTGGCAACACGAGCCGGATGTGCTTGGCGGTCTTTCCCTGTGGCTGGCCTGTGTCCTGACATTAGTGACGTGGGAGGCAAATCACCTTTAGGGAGCTGAAGGACGTGCACACGTGCCAGTATTTTTGACAGATGCTCAGTTAACTGTTTTCTATTATTCTTCTCCGGAGACACCAACTTTGAACCAAGAACTACCTCTCCCACCATCCCAGACCCCAGGGGAAGCTTCAGAATTACACACATTTGGGCCAAGCTTCCACCCCACAGGAAATAGAAGATTGGCCCCTGGGGATGAGAGGGTGATGCAGGGCCTGGGAAGCAGAGAAAGCTCCCAAGTGAAAAAGAAGACAAGCTCACACAAATAAAGCCAGCGAGTGTACGTACCAATACGATAAACTCAGAATTTCTCACAAGAGCACCAGGAATGGTCATCAGGAGAGGACTGGGTAAATTGATGAAAAAGTTGGATCACCCATGACTGGTAACTAATTTAGTATTTTGAAACCTTAGCATTCCAGGATGGAATTCAATTTGAGAGTCTGTTACTGGAAATCGTGGCACATACAGTTGGTTCCAGAACAAACCATGCATGGGTAGAGGTGAAACAGAAATCTCAGCTGTGAAATCCATGACCTCCACGACTGTCTTCTCCAGCGCCAGTCTTTTTACAACTTGCCCTCCATTTTCTCTTCAGCTTTCTCTAGTTATGTTTCACTTCTGCCATTTGTTGACTAAATATTTATCGTTGTGTCCCATGCAGGATTCCTGCGTACTCTGCTCTTGTTGAGTTGGAAAGGTATACGATGTATCCCCCAGAATGAATGCCAATTGGATCAGAATCTCGCCTGTAACCCAGCAGGTGTTGGTTATTTGAGCAACAGACTGGAATGGTAGAGCCCCAGTTCAACTTGGACACTGCTTCTAGAGGTTGGCTTCAGTGGGAGAAAGCTCAGTGGAGATTGATTTTTGTCAAAGTTTTGAATCAAGAAATTTATGCATTGGATATAACACTTAACCACCCTATAATATTGTTGAGGTGCTGCCTTGTTGTTTCCACGAAAGGTGATGTAATGAACAATGACAACAAGAACCATAACATGCTAAACCAATTTTACAACAAGATCTGCAATCTGATAAGTTCCAATAAGAAAATAAGATGCTGAGTTGCTGACTTAAGGGTTATTCATTCTCTTGGAATCCAAAACTCTCAAGAAAAAAGGAAAACTTCCTTGAAAAAAATTGAATTTAAAAGGCATTGAAATCATAAAGGTGAGGCAGCTATGTGGTTAGGTAATGGATTGAAAACATCTAGGAAAATCTGTACGTAAACTTCAAAACCCGTTAACGGAGTGAATGAGAATACCGGAGAAGACAGTATCAAGGATAAGAAACTAATTGAGCTAAAACTTGGTCACCAGGAAATAGTAAGTCAGACAGGAATTAGAATTGGTAAATTCAGATTTTAAAAGTTGATTGAGACACTCAGTGTATGTGGTGGAATAAAATGAAGTAAGGGCAAGGAAAAGAGTCTTGAAGGAGAGAAATCACACTGTTTTTTTTTAAATAAAAAATAAAGAAACTATAAAGAACTTATATTGAACAATCATCCTGACTCCTTGGGGAAAAAGTGTTTTATTTTTTATTTGTGTTTATTTATTTTTAACCAGGAGGCAGCTGGGTCTGTCTGAGATAGCAGTATTGGCCAGAAAGGTTTGTTGGTTAAAAGATCCCATGCAGCTCTGAAATGGGTACAAAGTTTCTTGCATCTGGAGTATACTTTAAGAAGCAGTGTAAAACATTCTGGAATGCTTTCTTTGAAAAAAAAAAAACAAGTAAAAACTCTCAATGAAGCCTTTTTCAGACATGTGTCCTGGGCTTTTGTTGCTGATCTTCCCTATTAACGAACCACGTTGCTCTTCCCTTCATTCCTTTGGCCACAGGACAGACGCAATTCACCCAAGTCTCCACCGCAGACATTCTCAGATGGAGCTAATAAAAAGAAGAAACCAGACCAGAACTGGTGGTCCCCACTGTGAGAGTTGTTAAATATCATCACAGAGCAGTAATGATCTTGCTGCACGCTTGGTGGGTCAACATTCTGAAGCGCAAATGTCAGAGGCATGCATTCTGGGAGATGCTGCTAACGGGAGCGCACGTCGTGTGCTGGGTGGTCTTCTGTTGTGCCTGGTGGTCTCGTCTCAGCCCACTCCGACAGCACTAATGGATTCATGTAGTCCCCATCTTACACAGGACTCACTCGTCTCTCTTTAGTAATGCGTGACAAGTCGTAAAAAACAGACTGCCCAGAAATGACACTGCAAGTATTCCAGACGTTTCCTTTCTCGGTGGTGACAGTTCCAAATCAAGTGGGCTCGGTGCTTAAGGAAAAGCATTTTCCTAAGAGGCGTCTCAAAACACAGCCTTAGATCTAGAAAATCAGACCGGGCTCTCCTTGCCTCATCCATCATGGCTTATAGGAAATACTCGGCTATTGGACCGCAGTTAGAAACTCATAATAGAAGATGCAGAAGAATTCAACTCTCTTTCCCAGATGAAAAGAACTCATCCCTCGTTCGAGAGACTTCCCTACCTTTTAATAAGCATAGGCAGATCATTTTACATATTTTTGTCACACTCACTCAGGACTTATTTTTCAAGGTCCCACAAAGAGCAGCAAAGGAAGGGCCATAGCCACCCAGAGTGTCATTATAATCTCTGTTCAGAGGGTCGAAGTGTCACGTGCCTAGGAATTAATCCGGGCAGCTATCCCGGTTCAACTAGGATAAGAGGGTATCGGAACGCTCTTCAGCGTAAGCTGACCTGCAGCTCTGTCCTTGTGAGGTTGTTACTTAGTGTCAATAGAATTTGGGGGTCATCCGTCAGTTTGGGTTTGGAAAGGTCCATTTCAGTCCCCATAAACTACCTGCGAGGAAGCGACGATCTCTGGCAGACTCCTTCTGCACTCGCGGCCTCTACCATTGTCCGGCCATCTTACTACATGTGGGTTGTATCTTGGTTACATTTGCACAGTCATTGTTCTGTTGAACAGACACAAGCTAAGTCCCTACTAACCGTTTTTAAGACCCAGGAAAAGCTTCCTAAAAGGAGCGGTACTTGAACCGGCTATTTAGGTGTTCTCCTTTATATCCTGAAGTACAGAACCTACCACACGATTCTAATCACTCTTCTTCTTCGTTTCTCTTCCTTTATTATAAGGTCTCAATGTGAAAGCGGATACTAGACATAATTCATCTTTCTATACCCAGCATCTTAGCAAAGGATTCATATGTTTCTTTTTTTTTAATGAGTAGACTGAACTTGGTCCCCATTGGACTGAGAAAGTGATTACAAAAGAGAATCTGTCTTAGTTCCTTCCCTCAAGGTCTTTATAATTCAGCGCATGGCTGGATGCAGAGTAGATGCCCAGGAATTGCTAGTTGGTTAGTTGATTCTAAGACAGATACTTTTCTTCGAGTGGAACGACAAGGCTACTAAAATAAACGTATGCCAGCAGAGCCAGTTACTGTTTTTATTTCACTCTTTATGGTGATATAAAACCTTTCCTCCTCTGTGGGTTTTGCATCTGCAGATTCAACCAACTGCAAAGCAGAAATATTTGGGAAAAAAATGTTTACATTATTGTTACATGTGCTATGTAGTTAGACCAACGATGGACATGTACAGACTTTTTTCTTGTCATTATACCCTAAACAATACAGTATAACAACTATTTACATAGGATTTATATTGTATTAGTTCTTATAAGTAACCTAAGGATGAGTTAAAGTATACAGGAGGATTGTACAGGTTACATGCAAACACTGCACCATTGTAAATAACACACTTGAGCAGCTACAGAGTTTGGCATCTGTAGAGATGCCTAGAATCAGTTCACCCACCTCAATTTAAAAAAATGCATGAACCAATGTGGTGAGTGTACACGTGAAGAAATAATGATTTGAGACCTTCACTAATTCATTTACGTTCTTACTTGCTTGGGTATCTTAAAGCCTGAGATCCAATGGAAACTCAAAACCAAAAAGAGCAAGAAAAGGAAAGAAAGAAAATGGCAGAGAGTAGGGTGTTGTAAGAGCAGAGGGATGGAAGGAGCCAGGATGGAGTTACAGAGCCCGACAGAGAAAATTGGAAAGATATTTAACATTTACTCAATGGATTTCACAACTGTGTGCCTCTGAGGTGCCAGGCACGGAGCTCCGAATGGTGGAGGACGCGGAATGAGTAAAATCCAGCTGGTGAAGTAGTCTAGGGGCGGTGCTGGTGGGGGGCGGGTTACAGAGAGGAAAAAGGACACTGAGACACTTGAGAACATTAGAAAGCAGAAGTGACCGCCGTTGGAAGAGAGATTCAGATGAAGTGCCGTGGGGGTTAGTGAAAGGGACACCATGGCACTGAAGGATGCCTCCGAGAGCGTTCCTAAAGGAGAGGATGCTGAAGCTCAGACTGCGACCGGAGAATGCGGGCGGAAGAGGGATGAAGCACTCTCCTGGTGGGGTTGACAGTGTTGGAAAGGGGTGGGGGCAGGAGGTCTGTAAGGTCTGTCTAACGGGCACCGAGTGTTCCCTCTCGTCCAAAGTGTACGCTATGGGTGGGCCGTGGTGAGAATAGGAGCTATGAGGTGCACTGTGGCCGGACCACTGGCAGCTCTGGGTGCTAAGCCGAGGGATTTGGACTCTACCCAGCAGCCTTTGGGAGCCACTCCAAGGTGTGATGAGATCAGGAATCTGTTTTCAGAAGCTTAACCTAAAAACAAATGCAATGAACAGGGCAGGTGAAGAGTACTGGGGCTGGGAAATAAATGCAAATGTCATTATAAAGCCCTGTAAAACCTAAGAAACGTCTTCAGGAAGGAGGTAACTGCTAGAAGGTTCTGATACTGCCAGAGGTGAAAAGTACTGCAGCCTGTTTTAGTCCACGTGGCCCAACGAGCCCTCAGCCTTGGGCGGGAAGCTAGTGTGACTCGGAACTGGGGTGGGAGTGACAGCTGCAAGACCTTAGTGTCAGGTGGGAACAAACAGGCAGGATCAAGAGGACCGATGGCTTACACGGTTGAGTCACATAGAGGGTCTCACGTCAGGTGGAGGCAGACGTGAGTAGAGGAAGACCGGAGAGCCTGTGAGGCAGACTTGAGCACTGAGGTCTCTTCCGGTGAGGGTCGCTATGGTGAGAGACCTGGGATCAGTGTGGCCTTGTTACTGCGGTGATTCCAACCTCTCCAAGAAAGCTATGCCCTCCAGGTAGTCTTTCCAAGTCTTAAATAGCTCACGAGGGCTCTGTCTCCTCAATCCATCAAGGCAGGGGCACAGATCGTAGTAATGGGGTGCCCTCCCATTGATGTGGAAACTCACCTTGAAGGGTTCCCTCCCTCAGAGTTCCCTTTCCGCAGTCACTCCGTTATTCATCAGCAAGCACACATTGAATGACTACGACTTGCCAGGACCTAGACTAAGTGCCTGAGATACGTTTGTGAACAGATTTTTACAAATTGCTATTGTCCTGGAGCTGAAATTACAGTAGATGGAAAGATTATGACAAGTGAGCAAATTATATAGTACATTAGAAGGTGGTAAGTTCTACTGAATAAATAAATAGATTCAATAGATAAAAACACAGTAGAGCCAGCAGGATCACAAGAGTGGACTTGGGTTTGAGGCACTTGACAATTTTAAAAAGGTGGTCAGTGCAGCCCTGATCAAAAAGACCTAATGTGAGCAAAGGTTTACGGGAGAGAAGTAAGTTACCCATGTGGGTGTCTGGGGGGGAGAATATACCAGATGTGCGTATTATGTACATATGGAAGTGATACATAGACATTTGAAACTCAGGAGAGAGGGTTAGAGATATAAATTTGGGTTAGCATATTGATGGTATTTAAAATTATGGAGCTGGATAAATTCACTAAGGGAATGAATGTTGATAGAGCCAAGAATGTGAGTTGTTACAACATTGACAGTTCTGGAATAAGAGGAGGAATCAGCAAAAGAGACAGCAGAGCCAGGAAGGCAGGAGGGAAACCAAGAGGTATGGCGTTCTGGAAGCCAACTGAGTAGCCAGTACTGAGGAGAAGGGTCGGTCTACTGTGCCAGCCATTGGTGCTACGGCAACTAACATTCCTCACCAAGGCTGTCCGTGACGCAGGCCAGGGGCATTTGAGGGGGCTGGTGGAAACAAAGGCTGAATGAAGTGGGGATGAGAGAGAATGGGAGGGTAAAGGTGGGAGACGGCAAGCAAACATATACAACTCTTTTGAGAAGTTTTTCTACAAAGGGGAGCAGAAAATAGGACGGTAGCAGAGGAGAGAAATGGGGGGAAAAGAGTGCCTTAGGTTTTTGTTGTTGTTGTTGGTTTACGGTATGGACTGAATTGTAGCCCCCCAAAATCTATATGTCGAAGCCCTAACCCCCAGTATCTAAAGTGTGACTGTTCCTGGATATAGGTACCCTAAAGAAGTTAAGTTAAAAATTAGGCTGTTATGGTGAGCCCTAAGCCAATATGACTGTTGTCCTTGTAGAAGAGATGAGGACACACAAAGAGACACCAGGGATGTGCTCACACACAGAGGAGGACCATGTGAGGACACAGTGAGGAGGCAGCCATCTATAAGCCAAGGAGACACTGGGGGAACCAACCCTGTTAATTCCTTAAAGCTGTTAGTCTTAAACTTCTAGACTCCAGGATTGTAAGAGGATACATTTCTGTTGTTTAAACCACCCAGTCTGTGACATTTTGTGATTACAGCCACAGGAAACTAATAAGTTGTTTTAATTTTGTTTTGTTTCTGTTGGGGGGGTGCAGTTTTTGAAATGGAAGAAGTAATAGCATCTTGCATGTTTTTAGAAAATACCCAGAGGGAAACTTTTCTATCTTGGAGGCAGAGGAGAAAATTAATGGAGAGACATTTTTTGAGAAGGTGAAAGTGGACGGGGTCTGGTCTTTGTTATTCATTTCTCAGAGTCTCTTAGCCTCAGGCCTCAGTCCAGGACCCTAAAACAAATCTTCTCTGATTTCTTGATAGTTATTGTACCAGAATCAGCAAACTTAATAAGAAGAGGAGACTCTACCAAACCTGAATTTCTAGAAAAATTGTGACTCATTAAGAGAAATAGATCGGGGGGTGGAGGGAAGGTTTTAAGTAGAAGAAAATAGAAAGAAAGAGTGAAGACAAAAGAAGCAAAATGAATTTGACTTTTTCAGTGAGAAGTCTGAGTTTGCTAAGCTATAGATGTTCTTGTGGGTGTTGAAACTGCTGAGAAAAATTTAGCAAAATCCAATGAAAGAGGTGGAGGGAGTCTGCAAGTGAATCTTCTCTTAAAGGATTTATTGTCCATGAACAGTTTATTTGTCCTGAAGAGTTCCCGCCACCACACCATCAGCTCCCTGCTTTTGAAAAAAGCATGCATTGTCTATCCAAATAAAGTCACTGAGATGCATCAGGGGACTTGGAGAAGGGAACTTGGTTAAGAGCAAGTCCTAGTTGGGGACAAGGAAAGAACTATTCAGTCTGGGCATCTTCCCGATGTTTAACTACAGGCAAGGATATCGTATGAGAAAAAGGAAACACCAGAGATTATAGAGCCCATGTGAAGTAAAATGCACCATCTCCCTGCCAAGTGTCACAGTATTCCTGGAAGTTAGGAAATCTGTAAGACTAGCCCCATTTTGCAGAGGTGGTAGAATCTTGGCATAATGAGGGGAAGAGACTGGAGTCATAATAAACGTATTTTGAAAAGGTCCAACATGCAGTGACTCAGTGCCAGAGTGAAGACTGGCTCCCAGGACTCCTGGCTCTTAGCCAGGTCTCTGGCCACATAACTATATTCCCTGTGATCTCGCGTGAACTCTCAGTCTCCTTCCGCCCCTCTCTTTCCCTCTCTCCCTCTCCCTCTCCCGCCCACTCTCCCTCCCCTTCTCTCTCACATACCATAGATGACCCTTGTACATGTCCTCCATAAATCACTCTCTAATGGAGTCCCTTTGTTGTTCTCAAGGTACCCAAAGGAAGATTATGACAGAGGACCAGGGCTCAACAATAAGGGAGATAATTGAAGGTCATTCAGCTGAAAATAATTCATATTTGTCCATGGCTTCCTTTTCCAGAGCATCTGGTTTCCGTTAGCCAGCATGGTGTCCTCTGCCTCTGACTGTGGTGGCCTACGGTAACCACATTTTTGCTAGAAGATAAAAGAGTGCTTTTTTATATCTTTTCCCGAGATGTTTTTAAACTCCTCTTTGTACAAGGCAATGCTCTGGATTTAGAGGAAGACTAACACATACTTCACGGCGTTGGGTACTGGTGGCTTTGAGCTGCTCCCGGGCAGCTTCTCCGGTGCTCTCCCTTTCTGTCAAGGTCATGCAATTAAAGATTAGGAAAGCCAAGATCAAGTAGACCATGTCGTGAACTCCTACCAGAACTCCCCAGTTCTGAGCAGGTTTGGATTCTCTCTATTTTTAAAGAGGTTTTCTGTTCTTGTATTCATGGATGGAGAACAGATTAACTCACCCACTAAGCTGTCAGTTGTGCACACTAGGCACTCTTTTACTTTACTTTGTTTGCACATGACTGTTAGCAACAGAAACTCATATTTAAGCTGTAATCTTTTTCAGCCTGTTCAGCTTATATAACAGAAGTACCCACTCATTTCACCAAACCCGACTTCAAGAAATTTTGTTTCTATGGCACAAGAAAAGTTAGGAGAGGTTATTTGATTTACAGAAGGGTTCTCTTTTTTAAATTATTTATTTATTTATTTTTAGAGACAGGGAGAGAGAGAGGGAGAGAAACATCAATGTGTGGTTGCCTCTCACGTGCCCCCACTGGGGACCTGGCCCACAACCCAGGCATATGCCCTGACCGGGAATCAAACCAGCGGCCCTTTGATTTGTAGCCTGCCCTCAATCCACTGAGCTACACCAGCCAGGGCAGAAGCATTCTTCAATCTATAAAAGGAGTCACTTCAACACAAAAATCAGTAGCGATTGTAATATGGGGGATTGCTCCACACTCTGACTGGCTGACAACACCTTTACCTGATAGTAGCAATGTTACGGAAGTCCGCATGGTGCCAAGTCCCTGTGGGGTCTCAAGGAGACGTCTCACAGTAACCTGCAAAAGATTGTTCAGGAATTTCCAGTGCCAAGAGCAAAGATGGAACCCTGGACTACAAATCGGAAAGGAAAGTAGGGGAGAAGGAGTCAAGGAGAAAATGCAGTTTGGGAAGAAGCCCATGGTTGTAACAGGGCCTTGAGCTTCATTGACATGGGACGTAACATAGTATTAGGCTGAGTTAAAAATCGAATTTCAAAAAACTATTAATAGAACTATTAAAAACTTTAATAATAGAAGGATAGGAAGGTATCATCTAGATTGTTTTCTGGATCTTGGAATAATAATAATGATAATAGTAAAAAGAAATGGGAAAGATAAGAGATATAAGAGATGAATCCAAAAGATCCAGTATCCAACTAGTAGGCATTTTGAGAAGAGAAAATAGATAAAAGGGAGAAATAATCAGAAAAATAAAATAAGAATTTTTTTTCAAATTGAAGGGCAAATTCAAAATGGATGATTCTACCAAAAGTCAGGGGAGGTAAATAAGAAAATTACAGCATGTAGGAAAATCATTGTGAAAATTAAAACACAAAAAATAACAGATCATAAAAGCATCCAAGGGGGAAAGCAAACTCCCTGTCAGTAAAGCCACATGCTACAGAACATCTTCAAGTTCAAGGATCATTTTCTTTCAGCCTAGAATTTAATTAGTTTTTTTCATATCTGGTACACATATATTGCAAAATGATCACCATGATAAGGCCGACACCTCCATCCCCTTACCCAGTTACTGTGTGTGTATGTGTGCGTACGTGTGTGTGGTGGTAACATTGAAGGTCTGTTTTCTTTTTTTTTTTTAAGATTTTATTTATTTATTTTTGGAGAGAGGGGAAGGGAAGGAGAAAGAGAAGGAGAGAAACATCAATGTGTGGCTGCCTCTGGAATGTCCCCTACTGGGGACCTGGCCCACAACCCAAGCATGTGCCCTGCCTGGGAATCAAACCACGACCTTTCATTTTGCAGCCCGTGCTCAATCCACCGAGCTATGCCAGCCAGGGCTAAGGTCTACTTCCTTAACTGTCGGGTGCATAATGCAGTGTTGTTAATTCTGGTCCCCGTGCTGCACATCACATCCCAGGACTCACTCACCTTAAGCTGGGAGTTTGCACTTTCTGACCAGCTTCTTCCGTTTCCCTCACCCGCAGCCCCTGGCAACCACCATTCTACTCTCTGTTTCTATGAATTCGGCTTTTCAAGACTCCATAGATAAGTGGAACATACACTATTTGTTTTTTTTCTGTCTGACTTACTTCACTAGCATAATGACCTCAAAGTCTATCCATGTTGTCACGAAAGACAGGATTTCCTTTTTAAAGGTTGAATAGTATTCCATTGTACTCATCCACCAAGGGACACTTAAGTTATTTAAATGTCTTGGCAATAGTAAATAATTCAGCCTAGAATTTTATAAGCAAACTAGAAATCAATATGAGAGCAGAATAAATATATTTTAAGACAGAAAAGGACTCCAAAATCCTATCTCACATTCACTCTTTCGTAGGCTGTCACTTGTGGGAAAAAATCAAAAAAGAAAAAGACATGGGGTCCAGCAAATTATGCACCAATGTAGAAAGACATGAAAGAATGCCCCAGATGGTAGCCAAACCGGCCTAGACAGACAGAAGTTCCCTGAGGAAGCGCTGTGTAAGGGGAAAAAAGCAGTGAACTGCAGTGAAAAGAGCTTCGATATTACAATACAGTACTCAGGAAAACTTAAAAGTATGTTCTGTGTAAAACACACACAGACCAAGGAAATAGCAAACATCAAGGTTCATATCTAAGGAAAACTGTTTAGGAGAGGCGTGGTCCAAACAGGAGCACAGCTACACGTGACACACTTTTCACCTGGAGGCATGGCCAGGCGAGGCCCGGAGACAAACCAGTGAGGAGCTATTTCAGTCATCCAGGCGAGAGAGGACGGTGGTTTGACCCCGGGCCATGGCAGTGGGGTGGAGACGAGGGGCAAAGTTTAGAAATATTTAAGAATGAGATGGATGGAGTAGGAGACTGATATCAGAGAGGAAAGGGTTAGATAGACTTGTGAGTTCGGTTTAGAAAGCTGGGCATAAAACAGTGCCTTTCACTGAGAGAGGGAACAGTAAAGGAGAAGACGGTTTGGCAGGTACAGTGGGGGGACCATTTGGGTCTGAGACACCGAAGGGACATCCATGTGTTACATCCATGTGAACATGTGTTATCTTAGGTGAGGCCAACTTCAGTCTGAAGTCCTGATAGCCCACCGCCATGGGCCCAGTGTGGTGGTTGTGGGGGATGGGGGGTGAGTGGGGGCGGGAGAGGGTACCGGGAGGATAAATGGTAATGGAAAAAATGCAATAAAAATTTGAATGGGAAAAAAAATTTTTTAAACCTTGAAAAAAACCAACATGTATTATCTCAAGCACTGGGACATAGTGGGTTAATAGTCCATGGTTGAGGGCTCCATTGGGCTTGAAAATCCAACTATCAATGAACAAACCTCTAGGGAAAATAATGTAGGATAATAAGCAATAAAATTTAGGTGTGATTTTTCTGGTCTTTTTGATCCTTCCTGATGTTGAATTTGAAAGAATGCATTCCATTCATTTAGACCATGGAAGCAGAGTGGGGGAAGGGACGGCAGACACAAGCCAAGCTACAGCGCTTTTCAGTGTCGGGGAGGAAGGAGGTTGGAAATGTGTGTTTACTGATCAGCTTTATCTCATTCTAAATATATTTTTCCCAAATAATGACCCAGAAGGATTAAGCATTCATTGTAGTTTCCAAAAGGAGTCCTCGAAGGTGAACAGTTCTGAATCTGGCCCTCACCTTGTCAGTGTGTCTTTGTTGTCACCAGTCCTCGGAGGGCTGTCTCACAATAATCTTACAGGAGATTGAGTTTATCAGTTCGATAGACTTCTCCTTCCCCACTTATTTTGGGAGGTGTTCCTTCCAGGGTCTAGAACAACGATATTTCCCCGTCCAGGGTACCGCCTTCTCTGTAGCAGACCAGTCTATAATGAAAAGGCCACCTAGTGAGCAGAGAATAAAAACAAACAGAAATGCTGTATAATCCTCAGCAAAGTGTCCTCTCCGCACTAGAGGCGGGGCTGGGGGTGCAGCGTCAGTGTCCACAACACCCCACAGGGACTGCGCCTCTGTGTCTCCCGACTCCCCGTCCTGTTGCTCCTCCCTTTGCTCTTCACCCAGACTGAACTCTTCTCTGTGCACTCAACTCTTTCTCCACACGAAGTACAATCCAGCCGGGTTCCAATTCTAAATTAAAATCATATCCTAGAACAGCCTGCTTGAAATTACACCCAGGTGACCTTGACTGGAGTTTTGTGTGTTCCCAAACACTTCAGACACTTGTTTACAGACAGTCTCCAGGCTTACTCCCACAGATGGCAAACCTTATTTTCCCTCTTTGCTCTTGGCAGAATGCAGCTCACTGTTGTCCGGATGG
>PVKM010003944.1:0-54679 GCA_004027735.1 Carollia perspicillata | reverse complement strand
GGGTAGGTCAACATGTAGTCCAGTGATTGGGGCAATTTCTTTGCCCCAAGCTGATGATGGGCAGAGGGGCTTGCTCCACCCAAGAACAATGGTGTCTACTGTGTGGAAGAGTGACTCGGCACAGGGTGTTCTAGCCTTTGTCCCTTCAGTTTTCTCCCCAGAGTCACAAACCCCAGTCTTCCCTCCCACAACTGTTCTGCCTTACCCTCCCTATGCCAGAACCTGGGCTGAGTGGCTGTGAATGAGATTTTGAGCATTGGCTCTTTAAGAGGGTGCCTGAGTGTCTAGCAGACTCCTGTCTCTCCCTGACAGACGGAAATCCCACTGCTTTTCACAGCCAGATGTTATGTGGATGCCTCTTCCAGGCTCTGGTTCTCCAGGCTGGGGAACCCAACTTGGGCTTGAGATCCCACACTTAACAGGGGAAACTCCCCACAGCTTCCCACCTGGGATATCAGTTTGGAACCTCAGACACCACCTACGTTCCTACCAGTCTTCACGTGGTTTCTTCTGTCTGTCCTTGGTTATAAGACTTTTCTCTTCAGCTAGTGGTCAGTTCGTCATTCAGGCTGATTGCTCTATATTATAGTTGTAATTCCAGTTTGGTCCTGGGGTGGGTGCAGCTTCTACCTACTCTGCTGTTATCTTTGATTCATACATCTTCCTTTAGTACTAGTTACTTATTCAATGTTATATATCAAATTGACTTTAAATTGACCCTTCAAACATTTTCTATGAAACAGTCTAGATGGAATCATCTGTTTGATGTGACATATATGTACTATCTATTATATAGTACACATTTAAAAATATACATGTACATTTTAATTTATATGCATTTGATAAACAAAGTATTCATCTGTGTACCACCTAAAGTCATCTTGGGAACCTTTATAGTTATGCATGCCACACTGCTTAACCTTTAATTTGAGGCAAAATCATAGAGCCTGTAATAAAATCTGAAGTATAGCAAATCTTCCTCAAAGTCTTCTCTTTCTATTAGACCAGCAATACATTTCAGGAGTATAGCTCCTTTGTGCGTAATATACTTCCAACTGCTGGGAAACTCCGGCAGAGCCGAATTACTCCTAAAGGCGGGTTGTGTTAACTTTCCAATAGTCATATCTGCTTCTGCTTTCAGACTTCTTTCTTTGCCTAAAATAGTTTGCAGTATTGTTTTGATTAAAAGTAAAAGCAATTATTTAATACTGTAAGCTTTTTTTCTGGTCCTTTTTAAACACTGACTTTCATGCCTATGGAGGTGGTCTTCTAGCTGTGAGCACCAAAGCCACTTGGAGAGAAGCCCTTGATCAGTGCAGAGTGACTCACCTAGTCCACATTTCCACTGCGTGTTCTCCCCAAACTTATTTACTATTGAGTGTGGTGGACAGAATGATGACTCTCCAAATATGTCTACATCCTAAACCCTGGAAGCTGTGAATGTGTTATATTCTGTGGCCAAGGGGAATTAAGATCACAGATGGAATTAATATTGCTAAGTAGCTGACTAAAATAGGGAGATTATCCTGTATTATCCAGATGGGCCCAATGTAATGCAAGGATTTAGAAGCAGAAGAGAGAAGCAGAAGGGAGGGTCAAAATGGTTTGATGTGAATAGGACCGAACTCACCATTGCTGACTTTGACAATGAAGGAGGCTATGAGCCAAAGAAGTGGACAGCTTCTAGAAGCCAGAAAAGACAATAAAAGGAATTTTCTCCTAGGGCTTCTGTAAGGCATGTAGCCCTCCCAAATTGTAGCCCAGTGAGATTCATCTTGGGCTTCTAGCCTCCAAACTGTAAGATAATAGACTTGCATCGTGTTAAGCCATTAAGATTATGGTTATTTGTTACAGCAGCAATAGAAAACTAACAGTGAGCTTCAAATTTAGCCTAGCTTCTTTTTCTCTCATGGTCATAGGTTTGGCTCATTCATTTTTTAAAAATTGATTGATTTGAGAGAAAGAGAGAGAGAGAGAGAGAAGGGAAAGAGAGAGAAACTTCAATTTGTTGTTCCACCTGTTCATGTTTTTGTGGTTTGATTCCTGTATGTGCCCTGAGCAGGGATAGAACCTGAAACTGTGGCATATCTGGAGGATGCTCTCACCAACTGAGCTAACTGACCAGGGCCTAGCGCATTTATTTTTAACCAAGTCATACTTAACTAATTAAGGCAAACTTGGAGTGCTCTCATTCTCAGGAGCACACCGCATCTTCCCATCCCTTTCTTACTCCCCCAGGCATGTTACCTTTACCTTTCTTTCTCCTAAGGTCCAAGGGCCCTTCTTTTGTCTCTGTAACCTGTTTTGTGAACCCACTTCTTCTATGGCTCACTTCTGTTAGCGGTGGCAGGAACAGCACCAGGTGTTAAATCTGTGGGGTCGGACCGGACCTCGGTTCAGCAACCTTAGTTTTAGAGTTCTGGCTAAGAAAGAATTCAGAGCCAAGACTCAAACTATAGGAGAAAATACGTTTAGAATGCCATAGAGGTAGAAGAAGTCATCCATAGAAGAAATGGGCTTAGGGAATAAGTTACAGAGGCAAAAAAGGGCCCTTGGAGTTTAGGAGAGAGAAGGGTACAGGTTACATGCCCAAGGGGAAGAAGAGGCAGATAGAAAAAGCAATGGTGTGCTGCTGGAGAGGAGGGTGCTGGGTCCTCCATCCTAAGGACTTTTAAGAGAGGGGAGAGAGGAGGGAATTTCAGGGGAAAAAGGGAAGGGTTTACAGGAACAAGCATAAAGGACACATGCACAAAAACTAAGGGGGGTGGAAATGGGAGGGAGGTGGGGAGCACGGGGGCGGGGTGGACTGGGATGGGAGTAAAAGACAAAAAACTGTACTTGAATAACAATTAAAATAAAATAAAATAAAAAAGAGTGGGGATATTAGCTGAGGTCCCGGGGAGGATTTCAATAGAATATTCATGAGCTTCCCAGGTGTGTCCTTTCAGGGTCTATGGTCCAGAATGACTGGTTGGCACTAGGGCAGGGGGTCATTAGTCAATGCAGTTGGTCCTGAAGTCACTTGTATTGCTGCTTTTGTTGCTTTTCTAGTCCTGCAGCGGAAACATGACTGAGACCTAGATTTATTTCATACTGGCAAGAACCTCGTTGTCCTAGGGGCCTAATGCTTAAGGTGATTCTCTGGCTCCCTTGTTTGTTCCCCACGAAAGGGGTCTAAGCTACATGACTAGCAACATGCCAGAGAAGGAAAGGGTCCGGGGAGGACCGGAAACCACATGACCAGTGATTTGAAAGGTCAGAGGGTCTAAACTGTATGACCAGCAATATGTCTAGTGAGGAAAGGTCACCCTGGTGGGCAGGGTGGTGGTGGTGGTGGTGATGATGAGGTCCTTAGTTTCCCAGTTTTGCCCATTGCTAAGCACCTGGGTCTTTGCCCCTGGTGACCTTCTGTACCTGGCCCATCCTTCTTGCTCTGCTCCTGTCAGTCTAACTGCCTACTGCACTTCTACTTTCGTGACTTTTCTGAATAAACTTTTGCTTGTGTTTGGGGGTTGGGGGAAAGGCGAACTTGGAATTCCGCTTTCTTATTAAAATAACCGACTCCTAAATGTACACATCATTCTTGTTCAAAAGATTATTGATGTTAATCTCTAGTTAACATCTTCTTTTAAAAATAATAAAAATGCTTTTTAAATGATCTCCACTTATAAGAAAAGTATAGAAGGGTTTTGGAGAATCAGTATTGGTTTTAAGAATTTTTAAAAGGCTGTTTAGCCAGGGCACCAGATTCAAAAATAAGCTCAGTCATTTACTCGCTGTGGTTTGGGAAAACTGACCTCTCTAAACCTATAAAATAGAAATGAAGATGACAGGACCTATACAATAGGTTTGGGGGAAAGATTTAATGAGATAATCTATGTAATGTCCTTAGCATGGCGCTTGGTGCATGATTAAGTGCATCTCATAATGAAGTCCGCTATTTTAATTGTTACATTATGTTTCCGATTTCAAAAGCTTCTCTAACAAAAAGTACATCTTTCAGAATGCTGGCTGTGTGGGAACCTGCACAGTTAATAATCTATCACTTCTCTTTCGATCTTAATTTCTACAGAAACAGCAGTGAGTTCTTCGGAAAATAACATTTCCTTTAGCAATACTTAACATTGAGTCAACAATTCCTTTAATTGTTAAATATTCATTCACCAAAGTAATTGTTTTAAAAAATAGAAGGGTAAGACCATGCTAATTAAGTCCCTTAAAATTTTTCTAAAAGGAACGAGGTGAAGTATTTGCTAGGCTTCTAGTGGACTCCTCTTCTGAATCACTTCTGCTTAAAAGAAGGAGCTCACTGCCTTTTCCAACACGCAAGGTATTTCGTCTGGGCGGTGCCAGGTGAGCCCCTGAGAAGCTGAGAGGCGGATCTGGGACTCGCACCGCCTGCAGCGCCTGCAGCAGCTTCAGGTTGTTAAGCTTTTCCTTGGTGCCCCTGAGCCCTGGCGACCTCCTGCCGGTGCCCATCCGGGGCCCCATGGCAAGAGGATGCGCTTGGCCTGATCTGTCCAACTTGTGGGGCACTCACAGTGCTCTGACGCCCCTCCCGAGTCTTCCTCCCCCCGCGCCTGGCCGGGACTCGCTTCCCCGGGGCTCCGGAAGGGAAGGAGGCGTGTCCGGAGCAGGCGGGAGGGAGCTATATAAAAGTGCTGGCGGAGCGCTGGCCTGAGTTTCATTCGCTGCTTCGCGCCAGACAGGGTGTGCCGGGGAAGCACGGGCCGCGGAAAGAGCGCTGCGCTCGGGCTATCCAATGCGTGGACTATCTGCAGCCGCTGCTCATGCAATATGCTGGAGCTCCAGAACAGCTAAACGGAGTCGCCACACCGCTGCCTGGGCTGGATCACAGCACTGCCTTTCCTTATGAAGAAGACACAAGTGAGTAGGGCATGCCCGGGAGCTAGCTAGCTCTCCAAGAAAATCGCGCCCGGAGGCCAGCGCGTCCCCGCGTGGGATGCCTGGGTGTGCGGATCTGTGCCCACCCTTCCAGCCAAGAAAGTGCGGGGGAGGCGGGTGTAACGTGCGAGGCTGAGCCATCCCGGCCGGGTGACCGGAGAGAGGATTGGAGGTGATGAGAGGGAGCTCCTGCCAAGTTTGCAGCCGCAGCCGTTAAGTTTGGAGCTGTCAGTTGGAAACAGCAGTTCCTGTGAGGAGGAAGGCTCTGTTCTTTGATCGGAGAGTTTGCTATCACGGAAAGGCAGGTCTTTGCACGGGAGACATTTTCCCTTGGATTCCGGGAGATTACAAAACAGCTCCCGTACGTCACGCTCGCTTGCTTGCTGGCTCTGGCACCCACATTTCTGTGCAGCCCCGAGGTGGGCGCGGGGCTCGTGGGGACGCTGGTGCAACCGCGTGAGCGAAGCCAAGCCCGAGTTCCTTAGCAGCAGCGCTCCAAGGGGCAAAGAACCTGCTCAGTTCTCGGGGGAAAACTTGGCCTCCTGCAGCATTTGCCGGTTTTGCAGCTCTGGGGTAGCTCTCCAGAGAGCTCTAGATAGGGTAATACCTTCACACTGCACCTATCTTTTTCCAATACGGAAGAGAAAGTTTCGTTCTTTTTCTTTTTTTAAATGGGCACCTCTAATGATAGTTATTGAGGTAATTTTAGTGCTGCTAAACGTTTCACTATACGCTTAACCACTGGGTAAAGCACCGCCCAGGGTTACAATTAGATTTTTTCCTCTTGAAGCAGATAAGTGTCTTGTGATTTAGGAAGGGCCCCCACGGTACTCCTATCCACAGTTCTTTTCACTACTGCTGTTCTTACTTCTCGTATCTCCTCTTTGGAATTGTGTGCATCTGCCCGGATTGGGTGAGGCTGCCCTTTCATCTCCCAGAGGTTCTATCGGAGATTGCAATTCCTGAAGTGTGCTGGAGGGGTAGAAGTGTTGGGGGAAAAGGGAAATCGGGGATCTGTACAAATCGTCAGTTCAGAATGAAGGCGTCAGTGCGCGGAAAATGCTGTATTAAATGACCAGCTTCGTATTTAATATAGACATCTAGGCTTGGGAAATGTACACATTCATAATGAAGCCCAATGCATTCGTGTATCAAAGGTCAGGGGGAAGGGACATTGCCTGGCAGGAAGGTTTGTGTAGTTTCCAGGGCAGCAGCCAAAGAGGAGAGAAAGAGAGTGCACATTCCTCTCTTGAAAGCAGTTGGATTATAGGCAGGGCATTGAAGGCCACACCTGGGAGCACCACAGTGTACTGTTGAAAGGCAAGTGCAAAAGACTGGCAACGAAAGAGAAGTTTCACTGTAATTACTTGATTCGTACAAGGTTCCTGCTTTGCAGGAATAATAACCTAGGGCACAGGACCGATTTCTTATTATACAGTAGCATCTGCTCACATGAATGGTAGTGGTGAGATTTGGGTGGAGAATTCTCTATCTACTAGTTCAGGAAAAAAGCCTAAACCTTCCTATTTAAACAAGAGCACTGGAGACAGATCAGGTTAATGACCAACACTCCAAAGGGGGGCGACTACTATCATGTCACTTTGAGAGTCAGTAGGATGGATGATCCTTGCACCCTTGCTTTTCAAAACAAATGTGAGCTCTGTAATCTCCTTTCTCACTTTGATTATATGGCTGTGTAAATCTGATTACATGGAATAATTCCCCTGAACACTAGAAAGAGGTCAGTCTAGCTTCAAACGCTATGGAATTAGTAACTTAGTGCTGCCGACCAGGGACTTTTGAGACAGCTAAGTATTTTAGAAATGTGACCTGCTCAGACCAAGTTAAAGTGCAAGCCCTTTGGGGGAACTTGCTGATGTTAAAGGACTTGCAGGCACAGGAGGGCAGCGCCCTTGTTAAATGAAGCCATTCATTGCCTGGGATCTAATGACCTTCAGGGTTTCCTTTAAGGGTACTTCTAGCAATTCTACATTCATGCCACTGAAAAGAGGACACTAGAAATAGCATGAAATCAATCAAATAATCTGTGGAAATGGGGAGGCGGATTAGATCCTCATTTATTTTGTTATATTTTTCTAATCCAAAAGTTACAAGAAATTTTCTATGCCACGCTGTATGAATGGAGAGTGGCATAAGGAAATCAGGCACTAAGAAGAATCGTTCTACGGAGCCTAGTGATGTCCTTGCCAGTGAGGAATACCTATTAAATCAATAGTTTAAACGGTCATTTATAAAGACAGCTTCAATAGGAGAGTTCTACTTTAAGGCAAACAGTTTTGTGCTCTCCCATTGCCCAAGACATAAAATTAGAATTTCATAATAGCAATAATAATAGTAAACTTTAATTTAATTATTCAGTCTTCCAAGAATCATGGGTACACCAAACCTTATGGCCTTTCAGTCAAGCTAAATAAGTATGAAAATTCCATTAGCAACTAACTGGGGTTCAATAAGTGATTCTTTCATTTATTTAGCACATGTGATGGACTTTAGCATTAAGAAAATAATTACATGAACAATAGCTATGAGGAGCATTTGTAACAATAAACTTAACCACAAGTGCACAGAAACAAATGCATTTTGCATTTTTCAGATTTCTGATGGCATTTTATTTATTTTGTGTGATTTTGCAGTTTGAAGGGAATTCAGAGAGAACATCTATTTCAATGTATAATCACTTATTTCAACGTAATATTCTGATATACTAGTATATTAAATAACAGTTGGGCAGCATATTTTTAAAGACCATTTTAAAAAGTGCAATCAATTTAATAGACCAGCCACCATATGTATTGATGTACTTACATTTTAGTTTTGAGATGGTTTATGAGAGTTTTCCTTACTGCTGTCAGTTTTAAAAATATTAAGAAAAAATTCTTCTCGCAAACAGTGTGGAAGAGGCCGTTTTAGGCATACATTAGTTCTCAGAGAAGCAAATAGAATGCTTGTTAGCTTTTGTTGTTGCAAGAAAATATGTCTCTTTTGTCTGTATGAACTTTGCCATCTGGGTGATAATGCAAGTTTGTAGGGAGAAAAACCCACATTTATGAAAAGAGCATTTTTTCACCTTATCCTTAAAATCACTCAATTTGGAATGTGTGCCTTGAATAATTCTATTTTGTGTAGCTTTTAATTGACACATTCTGGCAAGATTTTAAAACTCAAGTGCTAAGTCAATTACATTTAACATAAAACAAGGAAAATAACCATATGGAAATCTGAAGGTCTGAGCCAAACCAATTAAAATTGCTAAATTTTATTTATGTCTAACTGCTGATTTGAACATAACAAATTGAGTCACATTTGTTCTTTAATAGTTGGTGATTGAAATCTTTCCGTCACCAGAAATAACATAAAAAAAATCCCTGGCCAAATGGCTGCCCTGAATATCGGAGGTTTTATGTATGTGCTGTTGAACCCCACTCCCCACGTGCCCTTCCCCACTCATGCCTAGGGAACACCTCAGATGTAGTGGAAAGATCCTAGGTTCTAGCTTTTAAAGAGTTGGATTCTAATTCTTCTTTTACAACTGGTGAGACAAATGACCTTGGGCAAATGGTTAAATTTGTTGGGGATTCCATTTTGTATTCTGTACAGTGGTTATAAAATAGTAATAAAGAGTTTTGTCACATAGCGGTTGTTAAGTATTAAAGGCGATTTTTTATACATCTTTATCTCAGCACAGTGGCTTACTGTAGTTACACTCTGAATGTATTGTTTCTGAGAAGAAAATTGCCTGCTGGCTAACTTACAACCCAAACAAAAACTGGCTATTGCAGGTGGAGGATGTTTAACCAGCAAAGCTCAGAGACCAAGTGCTCATAAATCTGAATCCGTGTGTTCAGTGCCACCCATTAGAGGCCGATATCTGTTTGTAGATAAGTTAGTACATATCAAACTAGGAATGTATGAAAACAAAGGCTGTGTGCGATGAGGGATGTTAAATTCTTTAGAGCATTTCTTTCTAAGTGAAAATGAATGAATTAGAATTGAAAACAGAAATAGAAAATGGAAATATTATCGCCACCTCTGATTCACTTCCATATTTCCACACTCTTGCTTTCTATTTTCCCCGTGTATGATGCTGAGGGTTTATTTTATTGTAGGCCAGAGACTTAGCTTTATCCCTCCTGTTCTCTCACTTGCTCTCCGGAGCGAGGCCGTGCATTCATTTCTGCAGGGTGTCTTTATTGTCTTTCCCAGGCAACCAGCAGTGACATTTTTATATCCATTATGCAAGTTTGAGAGATTTTTTTTTCTTTTCTCGATTACCTTAATGTTCCCTTTTGTAAATTAGGGGAAGGAACTTGGATGTAAATCTCTTAGGAGTGATCTCTTATCTTTTTTTCTTAGTCCCTGAATGAGCAGCTGCAGGGAACTGTTTTTGGGTGTGTCACCTGTATAGTCAGAACAATTTATGAAACAAAGTGAAGCAACATCAGGATGCTTTTATAATATATGCTGTTTTCAAGGTTACTTTGTATAGACTTTGTCTCATAGAAACCATTGACTGTAGTCTTACTTATTTATAGATGCAGCAAAATGTTTTTGCCTTTTTACTTAATTATGGGCACAGAAAAAAACCATTTACAGGGGCTGGGAGTTTGAGAGAATTGTAATTATCATATTTCTACTCATTTCCCCAGCCCAGAAAAGCAAACAAACAAACAAACAGAGGTGATGGCCACCAGGGAAGGGGGGTCTTTGCGGGGTGGGGTGCAGTGTTTTTCTTGTAATTAGGTCTCATGGTTCTTTTATTAAGATCTCAATATATGTCATCTAAAGGAAGACTGTTCTTTATGTTAGTCTCTTTGTCTTTTGGCTAAATTTTACTGTTTTTCTAGGTTACCACATTGACTTGGAGAGGTTTATGGCTTTGGGAAGAAGTTGGAATCTCCCCAAACCTCAGTTTCCTCAACTGTAAAATGAGAAAGTAGGACTAGGTGATTTCTAAGTGCCTTCAAGTTCTAAAATTTTCTATTTCAAAGGTACTAGTAAAATAGAGGTTTGAATCACATGGCATTTAAGCCTCCTTTGGTTTTGAATTTCATGTAGCCATTGCTTTGGTGTGAATGCAAATTATAATCATTATTTTATGATTATGAACCAGCTAATGAGGAGAAAGAAGGAGATTTAAATTTAGGCTGTTTTCCTTATAGTCACTTCACCTGTTACTTGATATTTCTAACAAAAATGATTTTACACTTTCCTATTTCAGCTATATCCATTGTCGAAGAGGATCTTTACTTTCTTTTTTCTGATCTTTAAATTCTCTAAGTGAGAAAGGGTCACAGGGCAAAGTCAGACAGCCAGCAGAGATAGGCTAACAAAAGGTAATGAGTGCCTCCCTATGTTTGCTTGTCTTTTCTATTCCTGCGCTCTCCAGTATTGGCGCACATGCAGCAGAAATGAAGAGAATCTGATGGTGTAGTAGACAGAGCATTAGTGGGGAGAGTCAGAGGAATGAATGGGTTCTGCGTTTGGCTCTTGCTCCAGTGGCCACAGTCACTGAGTCTTAGGCAAGTCTTGGGCAAGTCACTGAATTTTAGCAGCATTCTGGACCACACCCTAGCACTGGTTCTCAGAACACAGTGAAGAGGAGGGGTCCACAGCTGCAAACACAGGCTGGAAAAGGAGGGAGCAGCCCTTCTACGTCTCAGAGATAGACGGTTCCCGTGGAGGACACTTGGCTGAGGATTTTTGCAGGTCCAGTACCTTCTCAGGAATACCTCTCATCTACCTCCTTTCCTTAGCTTCTCTCTAGAGCTGACATCAGCTGAAAGTTGGGGCAAGCCCAGTCATCAGCAGCAAGTTTTCCTTAGCATTCAGAAGCCACAGAGAGTCCTTATCTCATTGTTGACACGAGACTATTGAAAGATCAGTTGGACTCTAGCCGAGAGACCATGGATTCCTCAGAAAGTTGAGCAGTGACAATGACAATAATACTGTTCTCCTCTAAGTGCAGGCAGAGTCTAGAGAGCTACCCACCGATACAAAGTTCAGAATTGAGGCAGTGACCCAGACTATCAAAAAGAGTTCAGGTATCTGTGTGCAGGAATTCAGCACTTGACTTTGCAGGTGTAGCTGTTGACTTGGGGCTTAGAGTGCTGCTGATTAAAACGTGGGCTTCAGCAGTTAGGGTGCCTTTTCTGTTTTCTGAATGCACAGACAGCAGCTCAAAAGATTGGGCAGTTTCCTTGCAAAGAATACCTTTACTCTCTAGGGTGACAATGCAAAAGGGCACAAAAGACAAGAGCAAGAGCAAAGTCAGCGTTCACTTGAAAAAGAAAGCCCCAGCCTCCTTGCTTTTTGCAGAAAGGTTACCTCCACTGCATAACGTGCCGGGCTGCAGATCGGGGGAGAACAGAGCACAGGAGCGTGGGTGGGTGGGGTCATTGTGTTTGTCCCGTTTACACACAGTCTGTTGCCCTTTCACTACCAGAAGTTCACCTGGACAAAAGCACTGCGGATGCTTAGCACTTTTGTCTCTCTTTCAACTTGACATAAAATCTCTGAAGCCAACAACCTTTCCATTTAAGTGCATCTCATAACTGGCTTAGAATGTGGCCTTAAAGGGTATTTGAATAAACCAGATTACCTCTAAAAATTCCAATTTAATAGTGACTGTCTATGGTGACGGATCACCTTGTGCTGAGTTTTCCCACTGCTTCCTGAGAGTCCCTTTCTCAACACTTTTCAAGACAAGTGCCCTGTGAAAACACATGGGCTCCTTGATTTCCAAGCAGACAAAGTGGGCTGTGTTGTAAAGTCCTTGCTCCTCTCCTGGCATGTGTTGTCCATGTGGATGACTGTTACAATTTATATTAACTACTGAAGAGGAGAGAGAAAGGGTAGAAGGGTTTCATGTAAAGTGATTTCTAATATCATCTACGAGACCCAAGGATGGCAAACAAACCTCAGCAGCCACACACCATTGTTTATGGTTCTTTGTAAGCCTATAATTTAATGCTTCTGAAGTAGTCAACACATTAAGGATTCCCGTTTTTGATGACCACCTAAACCCTCTGTGATCACTTTAGTCTGGATCTCTTGCAATTGAGAAAGCTGCTGTATTCAGCCAGCCCTACCCAGAGGTCTCTGACGTGTTCTGTGAAGCCGAGGACTGACTCTAACATGTATTTTTCCTGGTTAGATGGGGTGCCTGGCTTGTGCTTTCTTGCCTGCAGGTGGTCCAAAATGGGCATTCAAATGCAGAGGTAATGAAGGAGTTAGAAAACACTCATAAAAAAATGAAAGAGGGGTTAGTAGCCTGTTTTTAATATTGGATAAAGTTAATTCTTTGTACAAAAGCACTACAAAATAAGGTTTATATCATTCTTTCATTGTTTTTGCAACAGATTATAACATTAAAATATTCTTAACCTCTTCCCAGGAAAGCATTTTTTAAACTTTAGTATAGGTATTTTTATAATGTGCCATGACTTATTAACAATACCTAGAAAACAGTGGACTTCCTTTTGTCCTATTTGAAACTTGAGTTTTTTTATTCTTCAACAATTGAAATAGGCTTTTAAATCCAAAAGGACTTGCCCATTTAGTGCTCCACTTCTGTACAAGTGTCACGCATAAATTATTCAGCGTGAAGAAATGAAATTTACTGTTTATTGTGTCAGATTTTGACATTTAAATGTACAGCCATTTTAAAGGGTTTCCATCAATGTTTTAGAAAATCAAATCACCCTGATAGTAAGATCATACCAGAGTGGCACTCAGTAGAAAACAGTTCCAAGTTTGATTAATTGGTAGAACTTTTCTTCTGGGAGGTAGGTCCGATGTTTTTAAATCCCATTTCGGAGATGAGGAAACTCAGATAAGGTCTTGCCCCTGCCAACTCCGAGGGCCGATTGCCAAGATTAACACCCAAATAGATTAATCTGGCACAGCCACAGTGCATTAGTGTGGCTTATTCACTACCTCAACTATACAGATTCTGTTTACAGGAACACTGAATCGAAAACAAATAGAATTCAGATATTAAAAGCGGCTGCCAGTTTTAGAATTTGGACAAAAAAATTTCATGAAAAAAAAATTCATGATTCCAGTTGCTTGGCAAAGTGGCTCACATTAGACAATGTGTTGTGTAAGGAATAAATGCTTGATTCAGGTTATTATGTGCTGATATATTTTTTGAAGCTTTTTTTCCTTTCTTTTTTTAAACAGGGCAAATTTTTAACTACTGTGCTGGCTCTGTTGTGATGATTGAAAGCCTACTTTGTTTACTGTTTGTAGTGTTATTTTCCCTGAACATGCAATATCATTTACTAAGGGAAACTGGAGGCCATGTGAGGAACAGAAAGCCCCAGACTGAGTTATGCATCAGATGTAGTATTGGTGTTGCCACGGGCTAGCTTTGTGACCTTCGGCAGGTGTTTCTCTCCAAATTTTATTTCCCCATTCTTTGAAATGAGGGCAGAGATAACTAACTACCTATTAGCAGAATTGATTAAGTGAGACAGACAGTATAGGGACATGGGGACTAGCACTTAATAAATAATCATTTCCTTCTCTGCTAGCACAGTGAATCACGAAATATTAAAGCAAATCATTTGCTGTAAGAAATAAATTCACTGTTAGCAATTTCTGCCTTTGCATGAATAAATGTATTAAAATAATCCTGAGAAATTGATACTTTTAACTTTCTTATTTATGTTATCTGCCTCTTTACCACTCATGAGTAGTCTTAGTAAATTAAACACATTTTTCTTCCAATTTTATCTCCTTTACCTTTCTCCATTATTGTGAAAGGAAACAGTTATACAAGATAGGCCAAAGACAAGCAGCTTAAAAAGAGAAAGTAACTTATTGAATAAGGAAATAATAACAGTAGGTATTAAGTTAATAGGTATTTGTGATTACTCATCATGATAAGGTACTGGGCCACAAACTGCACAGGTATATCTCATTTGATTCTAGCACAAAAAATGTTATGAAGCAAATGCTATGATTGATATCATATTTTAAACAAATAAGGAACCTAAAGTTCACAGAGATTAAGAAAATTTGCCCAAGATTAAAAGAGAAAAAAAGGCAAGGAAGTGGAAGATCTTGGCTTTGGAGACAAGGCTATTGAATTCTAAAGACTAGATTCAACGTAACCACTTCAGTAACATGCACCTATTTTAGGGGTGCATACAGGTACATACAAACTGTATGGTGTGAGCTTTAAAAAAAATTGGTGTGTGGAGACAATAGCTTTTAGTCTTGTCTGGGAAAACTGAGGCAGGACGCTGAGTTTCTGGGTGAGCGACAGGTAGCTTCTGAGCCAGCTCCATAGTCCCACATGTACCCAAGGCAGGGCCCCTGGGCCTGTCACCAGCCTCTGCCACCTCAGTCTCCTTAGCTGTCCAATGACTGCCCTGTCTCTACTCTTTCTTGTAAAGGAGGCCCCTAATAAACTGGAAAAATGACATTTTACATTATGGAATTAAGAATTACTGCCAAAAGTCGGTGTCTTTCAAATACAATTGTATTTTTGTTGGCAGAAAGCAGGTTTTAAAATATTTAAAAATTGTGTTTCAAAATAAATTTCTAGTAGAAAAGATGCTTCAAGGACCACTCTAATCAATTGGTTCTAACCCTATTTTCATGCTGTTTTCAAAGACAACTTTAAGTGACAGTGAGCATGCTGGAAAATTATTTAATAATGATATCATTATGCTTATGTCTGGTTTTTAAAACTCCCAGCCATTTAAGTTGTGACCTTTACTTTGTAATTTATTGTCTACTTTGACGTTATGATTTTTTTAAACAAATGACTATTGGAATGCCCTTGTCGGCAGCATCGCTATGTGACTTACTCATCAGTTTAATGGAAATGAAAGTGTCAGCTAAAAGGTTCTGGCAGCATCTGAATGCAGATGAAGGAGACAACACAGCAGAGGTGTGATGAACCAAACAGCCTGCTTCGGTTGGCATAGCGCAAAATCTCGGAGCCTCAGTTTTTTACCTTTCAAAACATGGACAGCAATAGGACCCTTCTCAAAGGTGGTTATGAAGACTAAATGAAATTGTCCACAAAAAGCCCTTGGCCCAGTGTTTGGCACACAGAAAATACTAAATAAATGTTTACTATTATTATTAGCATTAAACAAATGGCAAGTTTGTCAATCGTGATGACTCCTTTCTTAAAGAAAGTAACCTTAATTGGAAGTCTCCATGGTCTAAATGGAAGGGAAAGGTGAAGCCATTTCTCCAAATAATTTAGGCTTTAAATTAGCTTTAGCCCTGAGTAATTTGATAGTTTTCATTCCCTACTATAACAGAAACGGAAAAAGAGCTAAATGTGTATAATTATAATCTCAAGATAGTTTACCTAGAGCGAAGTTACTTCTTCCTATCACGGGCCCAAGGTCACGGAGCTGGTGTGTGCGGGAGCTGGCTTCTGAACCCGCCGGCAGTCTGGACCGTGAGCCTGCATTGCTAAACTTTCTGATTCTAGGTATAAAAATTGAGAGCCCCCAAAGATGAGCCTTTCCCATGAATTGGTAAGTAATTTCCTGCTTTGCCTTATCTGGGAGGAGAAGTCATTTTTAGCATTGACAGAAATATAGCCTCTTGTCAAGAGAGAATGGAAGAAGCATAGCTTTTATGTCCAAAGGGCATCGGTTTTACCTCTGGCTTGGCTCTAGCTCGCTAAGAGATCTCAGGCAAGTTGTTTTCGCTTTTTCTTAACTGAATTTCCTCTGTAAAATGGGCTAGTAAGACTTTGCAGGTTTCCTGTCCCCCTCGTTCCCCCACTGTCCTCAGCTCCTGTCACCCCCTCCCTCCTTTTTTGGTTTCTTCCCTTTTTTACCTTTTAAACCTCGATGTGTGGTTTACTTGCTTTGCGGCTGTCCCTCACAGATTTTTACTATTATAAAAAAGTATTTTGCAGACCCAACATGTTTGTGCAAAATGTTTGACCCATCAACCTCACAGACACCTGAAGGAGCATGGGCTTGGAAGTGAGCCAGATGTGGCCTAAGTCCTTGCTTCATTAGTCACCAAGACCGGGTGCACATTATTTATTTTCTTTCTTCAAGCCCTGATGCCCTAATATGTATAATGGGGCACTAGTGTGTAGTCAGAAGAAAATATAAAGACTAAATGAGATAATGTGTGGAAACTGACCCAGAACTGATGTTCAATAAGTGGTGTCACCAGTGTTTAGAGACTGGATTATGCCAGCAGACGGATCAGCACGCGTCTGACTGTCTACTCTGTCCCTTTGCTGCTTTTGTGGGATGGCTATGATAATTTAAAATCTGCGGTCATTGAAAAGCCCTGAGAGATTAAGGGTGCTTATGGGAAATAGGACTGTGTAACCACGAACTGAGATTAGTGCAGGGTCTGGCTCGCGGGTAGTGTGGGCCTTCGGACTAAGGATGCTGACACACGTCTCGGCTGTCTCGAAACTGGTGAGAGACAGAGGTAACTGATAGAGCAGTTCTCTGCAAACCAGACTGTTCCATTCCGAGGCCTAGGGTCATATCATTCTGAGCTTTGAGTGGTGAAAAATCCAAACTTTATAAGTTCATGAAAGCTTTGTGTTTATTAATGTCTTTCAAAATAAGCCTAAAACTACTTCATATGTAGTATGTCTTAACAGCTTTGCAGACTCAGATCTGCAGTCACCTCTTCAAATTGGATGACTTTGAGTGACTGAATTTTTCTGACATTCTGATTTTTTTCATTTATAAAATGAGGTTTATAATAGTGTCTAGCTCCTTATGTGGTTGTGAGGATTAAAGGAGCCAGTACAGGAGAAGGGCTAGCACCATTCCAGATATACCCAGAAACCCTAGTTAAATGTTCGCTGCTGGAAAATTCATTTCACATTTACAGCCTTGTGGGGGGAGAGGGGAGAGGCATGTGTTGAACTAGGTAAGTATGTATGGTCAACAGTTAGGGGTTGTTTTCATTATGAATTCAGGGTTTATTTTTTTATGGGTGATTGTGTTTAGAGTTTAAGGGATTGATTGATTATCCAGGTCAGTCTTGGAGGGAGTTTCGTATCCATCAAGAGAGACGCAAGGTCCTTTGATCAGTCCATTACTTCAGGTAAACAAGCATTCTGTTCTTTGACAAAACATTAAACTCTTACGTTCTTTTTGATGGAGTGTGGACTTGTTCAAGCACTTGTGAAAAACAGAAAACAGAAGCTATTTTCTGACATTGTATAATTTAAAGGCTGTTTCTGGAGGTTTCTTGACTGAGTCTTTGACTATTGCTACCTCAGCAATTAAGTTACCAACCCAAAAAAGGTGCAAGTGTGTGACGTACTTTTGGGTTCTGTATGGAGTAGGATCTAACACAAAAACTGGAACCAAGACTGTAAAATCACGAAGTGAAATCTCTTTTAAATGAGAACCAGAAAAAAAAATGCTTGAAGTTCATTCTTTTAAGACCCGAGGGAAAATGAGGCAGAATCATTGCCATGCATTATTTTTATGAATTGGCTGAAAGAGCTGGGTTACAGAGGGGCTTAATTTTGCATCTTCCCCTGAAAATGTGTGTCCTGACACTTGAAGGGCGATGCAGGGAAGTCCGAAGACCTCGCTGACAGCACGGGAGATCCATGTTCTGAATTCAGCCATGTGGCGTTGATGGTTTAGTCCCTCTGGGGCCACTCACTTCATCATCCAACAAAATGAATGGTGAACTCTGTAATTTTAAAGATTCTCTCTAATGCATACCGTCTAGAGTTGTAATGGAAGTCTGAAAATGTACCTACCTTGGTGAAAATCTTCTAGTGACTGTGCATTACCTGCGGGGTAAAGTCCAAACCCTCGAGCAGTTATACAGGTTGTCTGTGATTTGGCTGGTGCTGATCTCTACCACTCCCCGAGTGGTAAATTTCATCCCAGTGTCACCTGACTAGGAACATTGCGACAGTGACATGCCCACCATACTGTCCTCAGTCTTGAAGCCTCTCCGGTCATCTGGCTGAGGTGGGTCCTCTTGTCAGAAGCCCTCCCTGAAGTCCGTTTGCTCTTCTTCCCTGCCCCCACCCACACTGTGTGTAGTGACCCCACCCTGTGCTCCTACAGCATTAAAAAAAAATTGTGTGCTTGAAACATCCTGAAATTATCTTTTTACTTACCTGTCTGTCTGGCTAAATTGCCTCATGTTGGTACCCCCAGCTGGTGGTTTAGCACTCAAATCTTAGTAAAGATTTTCTGAGCCAAACTAGGAGTTAATGGATCATGCCAGGTGTATTTTTGATGGAATCTTTTCCTGTCAATCAGCATTGTGAACATTGCTTAGCATTAGTACATGGATTTAGGCGTTTCACAAGTTTATGCTTTTTGACCTTGTTGACACATGGTTGACAGCAAGGAGGGTGATGTGGAAGGTAGGAGGACATTACTGTTACGCACTGATGACAGGGAACAAATATAACTACGCATGCACCACTGCCCCACACAGACACAATCATTCCAATATTATTCTGTTCAGAGAGAGCAATCATAAATGGGCCACTCGGGTTGTAGAAGAGGATAGACTTAAAGGAGATGTGGATCTTTGCCGTCTTGAAGGACACAACACAGTGGTTGAATGACAAATACCAGTTGGTGCTCACTAATGTAAGATGTATGAAGGCTTTATAAGCCAGAAAAGATTTTAGGGCATAGTACTGTTGATGATGATGAAGAAAATGTTGATTCTGATGCTCATTCGATGTGCTAGGTTCCCACCTTGGTGTGTTTCTGATGAGCTTTATCTCCTAATTCTCTCCACCTGAGAGGGTGGTCCATGATGATTCTGTTTTCCAGAAGGAGCAGTGGAGCTTAGAGAGGCTGAGCAAGTTCCTCAGAATCTCACAATTAGTTCACATTAAAGCTGAGCTGTGTGCTCCTCCCAATCCCTTGCTTTGCGTTGGTGCTACTGTCACCTGCCTCCATTTGCCTAGGTGCATTTTTTGATATATAATCATAAGACTGATAAATACAGTGAATGGATTCTTCCCCTCAGGTCAGCCCTCTTCAAGATGCTTCCTTTCATATTTTCTTTCCACAGTCTGTGCTGGTTAATAGTTAGCCAGTACAGTAGACAAGGCAGTATGGTGTGTAGTTTTGGATACTGATGTGTGTAATCTCTGTCTAGCAAGTGATGAAAAACAGAAATATGACAATATAAGGATTTTTAGATGATCCAATCTGAATGGCATTTATGGATTTAAGACATAGGTGGTTAAGCAATTTAGACTAAATAATGTTTCAGTACTTAAGATCAAAGATATATTTAAATGTGGAGGAAGGAAGTTGGAGGACTAACAAGAAATTGATGTTTTCAAATTCACTTGTGATAAGAAGACACAAATTTAATCTACGATCAGAAGCCACCAAGGCAATAATAGTGCTGCTTTATTACACAGTGCTCCAAAGTAACATTACCAAGATTTTACATCCTTAAAAAATTCACTTGTGGGCTATTCTTGATGCCCGGTGTTCAAAGTCCTGACATTTTAAAGTTAAACAACCTTGCAGCGTGGCCTTTTTGTTGTTGTTGTTGTCGGCCAGGTAAGCAAACTTCTTAGTTTTGGGTGTAGAACTGGAAGGTTAATATTTCTATGGCACCTATGGAGCTTTTCCGGTCTTAAATAATATCCAAAGAGTACCATAAATGAGAAGAGGAGATATCATTCCAAAATTAAGCCATGAAGCAAATTGCACAATGGTGTGTGCAGATTTGGCTCTTGAATCTTACAGCAGCTGCAGCATATCTTTGACATTTCATTGAGCTGGCTCCACTGCTCACAAGGTCCTCTCTTCATTTCCTGGTAAGTTGGTCCCCGTTGTCTCCCGTATGGCCAGAGAGTCTCTTTGCTACCCAAGCAGTCTCCCTGTTTGCATTTCTTCCTCTACTTCCATTTGAGTCCTCAGAGGAGCAGCTGCTTTGAAAAGGAGCCACAGGACAGTGACGATTATTACCTACTCAACCTTCTTTTCTGCCCCAAGAGGAAAGTTCCTTCCCCCACCCAGCCCCAGCATTATTGAGAGGAAGGTTTTCAAGGTTTAAAATATAGTCTACATAGTCTTCTTTTGGTTTTTAAACTAGGAAGCTTAATTGATAGTCTTCTTGGTTCTTCTTCAGGGAAGAATCAGAAAACAATATAGTTTGCATTTCTTTGAAGATTGTCATCTCAAAACCTTCTTAAAAATTAATAGATAGGGTGATGCTAGTGCTTACATCTGATAGATGGTAAAAAGTCCTCTCCTTTTATTTCTGCTGTATATCTTTTCCCTGATGAATTTGAAGTCTTCTCCTACATGGTCTTTTATGGAGAATGAATGCTAAGCACAACTTCTTGGATGGATATCAGGGGGAAAGTCAGAATTAAAGAAAACAAGTCACCGAGAGGAGAGCGGCAATCCTATGCCCTAGTTACTCTGAGGAAAAGGTCATTGATTTCATTCTTTAGACAAACAAGGAATGGGTCTGGATGACATAAAGGACTCAGCTCTATGAGATTTTTGTTATTATTATTATTTTGCCCGCTGTAGTAGGGATGGTGGATAACAATCAACCAGTGCTTTGGGAGCTATAAGATTAGCATTTAAAAGCTTAACCAATGTCATCACTTCTGAACTTGTCTGGTCTCAAGTAAAGCCCTATTCTTTGTGTGTTTCCAGCACTAAACCACCATGAGTAATTTTTTAATGAATGGCTGCTTTAGAGATTTTGACAGATTGCAGCTCATGGGAGAAACAGGGAGACATTTATAGTTTTGTACTGAATTGTAAATAAACTACAGATTTTTAAACTTCTCAGTGACTTCCATTGAACTTACTGTAGGAAAGTGTATATATTTTTTAAAAATGCCCCTGTTGGGTCAACAAAGGAAAGTAACTCCATATTATATTTGCCTAGTTCCGTTAGAAAGGGACCTTTGTAAAGGCAGGTCAGCATTTTGGCTTATTATTACACTTTCTTGCCACATCTACCAGGAAAGGCATTTTCCACTGGTTGTTTACGTATTAAAAATTGTTTATTGATCCCCTACTCAGCAAAGCACTGCCAAGAGGCTGGAGATACAGTTGTGTGCAAAACAGTCACATTGTTCCTGCTCTTCATGGAGTTTACAGCCTACCCCTCACTTTATGTCCTAATCTTCCATTTTCATGGAACAAGAGAAGTATTTAAAGGTACGAAGAAAATGGTTAAAAGTTCAATCTGAGAAGCATTTAGCTAATGTCACATTTTGGGTTATTAAGGGAATATTATAACGTTACACTTGTCATCATTAGGATCTTGCAGTTATGGGACCCAAGAGCGAAGTAGGACTACGGTTTCAGCCCAACTAATGACAAAACCCTTATGTTTATCCTTCATTCACTCATTTAAAAATATTTTTGAAAGGCTTCTTTGTGCTCAGCACTGCTGTTTGAACAAAACAGTGAGGAACCGAAAGAACCTGCCTTATGGTGCTCAAACTCAAGTGCAGGAGACAGACAATAAGCAAAACTGGCCGGTGATGTTGCAATGCCATTGTGTGAGTGTGGACACCATTTGCTGAGGACTGAATCCTGCATTATCCAGACTTCATCTCTGCCCAATTTCATATACGGAGTATGTTCTCTTAAACAAGTTTGAGCTTGTTACCACCTTATATAAAAGAGAAATTGATCATAGGAGCATTTTTGTGGGTATTTCAGTACCAGTTTGCAATGCATGCAATTCACAGATGAGTAAGTAGCAGTTTAAGGTGCCAGAGCTAAGAATGATGAACAAGACTTAATAGAATCCTTGCCAATAAGTTCAATGAAAAAGAAAGAAAAATAGAATCCTCACCGTCACCATTAACATTCTTGTCAGAAGGGACAAGTGGTAAAAGAGTAAACCAACTGACTAGGAAGATAATTTCTGATGAAAATTTTAGTTCAGTTGAAATAAAACAGTGATATGACTATTGAAGCTACTTAGGTTACCTGGAAAGATTTTTCTGAGAAGGTGATATTTGAACTGAATCCTGAATGAAGAGAAGGACTTGCCTTTCGCAGAGTCCAAGAGGGAAGAGTTTGCGGCACCAAGTGCAAAGGGCTTAAAGCAGGAATACTTTGTGTGCTTGAGGAACATAAAAAAAGGCAAGTGTGGCTGGAGTACGGTGGGGAGAGAGGGCCTGGTGAGATATGAGAATGGAGGTGGGCAAGTCTCTGCTACTTACCACCTGTCGGCCTTGGTCAGGGGTTCACACATTGTTGTAAATGTGATGGAAAGGCACTCAGAGATATTAAGCAGACAGTGATGTTTTTATTTTTGGAAGACCACACTATTGTAAATAAAAGCATAAAAGCAAAGAAGGCTATTTAGAGGGTGCTTTCAGTCTTTCAGGCAGGAATGATGGAGAGAAGGGAATGTTTGAGGATGTATTTTGCTGATAGAACTGATAGGATTTGACAGGTTGGATGTGGAAACATGCAAAGAATCAAAGATGAAGTACCCTGATTTTTGGCTTGAACCTCTGTGCTTCCAGTTTGGAAGTGACATTACTGGGGATGCTTGTTCTAGGTGTGGTTGAAAAGACATCAATGATAATAAATGTGGGGGCATCTATGAAGGTGTGTTATTTTCAGGTACCATATACCATTAGCACACATAACTTCATTTAGTCCTCAGTGAGGCTGTAAAGGTGGGTTCTATATTATGCATGCGCTACAGGTGAGGGAACTAAAGCACAGGAAAATGAAATAACTTTGCAAAGGGCACAAGGCTAGTCAGTGGCAGAAATGAGATTAAAACGTGGGCAGCTTGTTTCTAGAATCACTGCCTCCCAGTCCCGCACTCTCAGCTCTTTCTCCGTGCATGGGTTAAACACACTGTTTTCTAAAGCTGTTTTGGATTTATTGCTGAAGCTAAAGTTGACTTTTGAAACTCTGCAATTTAGGTTAACATTCACCCATTCCCCAAACAATCGGGCCTCACTTTTGCACCAGGTGGAGAGGAGCCTGCCTGCTCTGGGGGAACTGATCCAATCCAAGCTCAGGGGGCAGTTTCACAACTTCTTTTTATCACCTTCCTGTGCTGATCTTTAATCTATGGGGAAGCAGAACATGAAGTCAACATTGGAAGCATTAGTGAGAATGATACAATAATAACTATAGCGTTAACAAGTCATGTCTTGATCTGTGATGTGCTATTCCTGTTGTGGGTGCTTTGCATAACTGTCTTATTTCATCTTTCAAAAACTCAAATATGATCACTGCAAGAAAACTGAGGCTAGGAGAATTTCCATAGTTTGTTTCGGTAACATCATGTAAGTGATAGAACCGTGATTTGCATCTAGGTCTCACTTTTGCTGTTGTTGTTCTAGTCTAAACACTGTCTCTTTCATAAGCAATGAGCTTGCAATTTACTGCGCTTCAGGTGGTGGATAGATATCCATAGGAACATGTCCTGGGCGTGTCAAAGGTAAATGCTTTGCTGTGCCTCAAGTGGTAGAATTGCATTAACATTTTTATGGGTTGCCAGTCAAAAATTGCTCTTCTAAAAAAATTTTAATAGGATTCTTACTTTACAATTTGAATTTTGAAATACCACTGGAAATTTCCAAAGGTAAGTTTAGACTAAACTTTATGAGGAGTAAGTGCTTATTAACTTACAGTATAATCCACTCTAGTTAGTTAAACAAAAAGGGATATATCGAAATGTATTTGATGCCTTATAAAAACCACTGGGAGGACTAGGAGAGCAGGGTCAGCTTCCAGAACACTCCAGCACCTAGATCCCAGTTAAGCCCACTGCTGTCTCTAAAGCTACTACCACAGCCGGTTCAGGAAGCTGTTACTGCTACTGATTGCACGGTTTTGTTGCCTCCAACACCAGACAAGCGGGCAAAATGCATGTTGGAGGCGAGTTGCCTCCAACTTCTCATGTCAAGGATTTTTGCAGGGTGGTGCCTGATTGATGAAACCTAATCCCATCTGTAGCTGTAGCTAAATGCAAAGGAGTCCAAGAAATGCAGATTTTAGTTTTGCAGCCACTATAGCTCAGAGAGATATGCTAGGAGAGAGCTGGACTGGGAACTGAAAGAGCCAGCCACAGTATGCACCACACTCATTACATTTACAGTAACTTTTCTGTTTTCAGGTTGCTCTAAATCGGGAGCATCTGATAAGTAGCCCCTGAGTCAAATACCACCTTGTATATATACCTCTAAGACCTTTTTGTTTGTTTTCCATAATGAAATAGCACCTATGAACAAGTACTACCTTAGCCTGTCTCGGACTTTAAAGAGTACCCAAGAATCATTTGAAGGGCTTGTTAAAAGTGCACATTCCTGAGATACACCTTCAGAAAATTGGATACCTCACAGTGCCCAGGAATCTGCATTCTAAGTAAACACCCCCGATAATTACACTTTGATCTAAACATGAAGTTGTCAACTCCCCTTGTTGCAGTCAGAGTTTTCATCTTCCATGAAAACAGGTAGCATTTCAACAGTTTGTTCAGTTCAACCAAAGGCAGTTGCTGTGTCCAGCATACCTTGCAAAATTGGGAAAGCTCCTGCCATAACCTTTGCAAATTGAACTTGTCATCTGATGTGACAAAGAACATGATTGAAATTGTGGTTTTGATGCTATTTGGGGGCAGTTAAAGCGGAGTGCAATGATTTAGTTTATTTTAATGTATCAGAAGCCCAAGTGCAGGAAAAAAAGCTTCATTGGAGATTTCCTGAGCTGTTTTCTGAGAGTAACTTTTCTTCAAATTTAAAGGTCCTACGGGACCAAACTTGTTAGACTCCCAGTAGGTAATCTGACAAGACATCTGAACACGTTTAATTACACCTGTATGGGAAAATATGTGAGAAGTTCTAGGAAGTTCATGCATCCAGTCCAAATCAGAACACACGATCAGAGAGCAACGGGAGCCCTACACTTATTTTCCAACTCTCAATTGTTTGAAGATCAAAAGATTTTATAGATTTTGAAGAATTGCAGGTTTTTTTTTTAATTTAATGAGAGTAATGTTCTTATTTCATTTAGAAAATATTTGCTTAACATTTTGTCAGAGGGAGAGTTGAAGAGCTGGTTCTAAGTCCAGTTTGTTTGTTTTCTTGTTTGTTTATTACTGTATTTTTTCCACCATACCCTTTTCCACCTCCATCCTCCCAATCACTACACTGTTGTCCCTACCCGTGAGTTCTCTTTTTTTTTGGCTTGATTCCTCAACCGCCCCCACCCTGAACCATGAGTCTGCTGCTCTCCATCTGTGAGTCTGTCTCTATTTTGTTGGTTAGTTCAGTTTGTTCATTAGATTCCACATATGAGTGAGATCATATGGTATTTCTCTTTCTCTGACTGGCTTTATTTCACTTAGCGTTATGCCCTCCTGGTCCATCCATGCTATTGCAAAAGGTAACATTTTCTTCTTTTTTATGGCTAAGTAGCATTCCATTCAGAAATGAGTCACATAGATAGAAGAGTGTGAATTATGATTTATGTTTTTGTAGCTGTTTTTGGAAAGCTTATCAAGGTGGCTCAGTGTGATGAGCAACTATTTGACATGATAGGGAACAATGTCATCCCAGAAGAACGGGGACCCGTGGAGTGCTAAAACTCGGTAGTCGGATTTCAGAACTGCCTTGTATTTTTTTTTGCTGTGTTCCTACACCTTAGCCAATGTTGGGGGCCTGTCTCTTATTTCTTTGAAAATATATTAATAGAGCAAAAAGAAATGGCAACAGATATATACATCTGGGTTCAACATTGAGCTAGCACCCACAAGTTTTCTAGACTTATTTCATTTGTTACATGTCATCGCCCTCATAAAACTGATTAGGATTAGTCATCGACTAGCATCTTTCTAACATACAGTGGGTTATACTGTCTAAAGGGATTTTTCCCCTCTACTTTTATTTAACTGCTAAATACCTATATTTATGAATAACTAATGACCTATAGATTACCATTGTTTCTAATGAAATAATCTCTACTGCTGGCACAAATGATCATTCTATTATGTATGTCCCTATAAAAAATAATAGCAAATTTGAACACCTACGTCTTAGATTCTAGCCTGAGGCAGAAGTCATTTGTAGGGATTGTCACACAGTGGCAAAGCCTCTGAACTCATGTGGCTCTTCACCCCTGTGGTCCATTGGAAACTGTCTTCATCATGGTCAACTCCATTAGGTACCCCACAACAAGCATCAGGTTAACATCTTTTAGTACTTGTTTTGTTGACCACTGTCTGTTTTGTACATTCTTTTCCATAGGCCACAGTACCCCACAATCAACTGCTTTGTCTTTCACGTATTGGGCTTCTCCTTCTCTCATCTCCTGCACAGATAGTTCTTTCTCCTCCTTGTATGGTGCTATTCTTTAGGGTTTGGGGTGATGAATTCCAGTCTCCAGCTGCTCCCTCTCCTCATATCCTGGCTCAATGAAAAGCACCGCTTTTTTCCTGTCACCTAAACTAGAACCTGGAAGTCCTTCGAGACTCCTCCACGTTTAACCTCCCTCACGTCTGTAAGTCACCTAAGCCCTTCCACTCTACTTCCATGTCCTGTTGAATTTGTGTCTTTCCCTCCATTCCTGCTGCCACTGCCATAGTTGGGGCCCTCTTTGCTTCAGCTCTGGGTGATTTCAGTGACCTCCTTACTGGCCTCCACCCCGCATTCTATCCTTTATTCTGACACCGGAGCAACCTTTCAAAAATAAGTCAAATATTGATACTCCCCTGCTTAAAGTCCTTCAGCTCCCCAGTGCCTTTAGAATAAAAAAGTCAGCTAGTGAAATTGGGAGGGCCTCTGAACATTTCCCTAGCCTCATCTATTATTGCTTTTTCCCTGAAACTCATTTTCCAATTGTATTATAAACCTGGAGTTCTGTGAAAATGTACTTTCTCTTCTGCAGGTACCCACTACTTCCTCTGTTAGGGGTCTTCCCCTAGTTCTTTTTCATCTAACTACTTCTTACCTACCTTTGAAGAAGATGTCACCTCCTCCCTGGAGCTGTCTCTGAGCCCCTCCCTCAATCTCCTCCCCCAGCCCCCAAAGTCAGGTTTATCTGTCCCTCCTGGGTCCTATACCTCTCACACTCTATTGGCCTGTCATGGTCCCTAGTAGTTTGCACTTCCAGAAGCCAAAGATCATATCTTCTATGTCTTTACCTTATGTATTGATCAGGTACATATTTATTGAATGAATAAATAGCTCTTCTTAAAAGTCTGAAAGCATTCATTTTGTTTTTATCAGAAAGAACAACTTATCACTTTATTTTGTGGGGTCCTCCCCTTTCCCTAGCTATGTGATTTTCTACCCCCCACCTTTTTAAAAAGATTTCATTTATTTATTTTAGAGAGAGAGGGGAAGGGAGAGAGAATGACAGGGAAACATCAGGGTGTGATTGCCTCTTGCACGCCCCCTACTGGGGACCTGGCCCACAACCCTGACTGGGAATTGACCCAGCAGCCCTTTGGTTTCAACGCACTCAGTCCACTGAGCCACACCAGCCAGGGCTAGCTATGTGATTTTCTTTAAGCTGCAGCAAAGTGTAACTTGATTTGCCTAAATTATTTGTTTACCTAGCCTAGTAATAACTTGGCATTGTGGTTTCAATTGGAAACTGATTTAGGTAAAGGGACCTGTATGTCTTTCAATGCATAGGATTTTAAGAAAAATTAACTAGTTCATTAAATATAAATAAAATCAGTTTTGTTTCTGACTGGCCCAGTAGTTTTATTTCCAAAATTGTGTAGTTCTTTGTTTAAACTCAGCCTGGGGATTTACTAGCACAGTGGCAATGAGCAAGTTACTTAATCTCATTGAATCCTGTTTTACTCACCAGCAAAAGGGAGTGATGCTATCCACATGGATGATGGGACGGCTCTGTGAAATAGTATGTGCAGACTGTTCATCCTGTGTGTGGCCTTTAGTCAGAGTCAATATATGTGAGTGATTTCCCCTTTAGTATTTACATTTAGAGCAAGGACTGACTACCGGGGGGTGGGTTTCCCATAGATGGACTAACAAAATCCTTAATTTCTTCTTTTGCGTGAAAGCATCACCCACCTTTTTATGTTAAGCAATTCCTTTCTGGGATGTTCAGTTTTTGTTCAGAGATTATATTCATTGCATGTTCTAGTGACTATTCATATTTGAAAATATTTTATTTAACTTCTTCACAAAAGGATCTGCATGGAAGGAGGTTGAATAGTATCTTCATAGGATTTTAAGGTACCAATTTGGATTTTAAGCTGGTTTGAGTTTCACTTAGGTATACTGTTAGCATCTGATAGCTTTACTGATAGCAGTAAAGCTTAAAAGACAAAAACAAAAAAAATCTGCTAAGAGTTTCTTTGCCCCTTTCAGATGATGGGATAATCACTAGAGGAGAGTCTGTGTAGGATGACTGGGTATTTTTTCTTAGTGCCTAAGGGTAAACATTTAAAAACTAAAATACCTGAAGGATGAGGTTATATAGAATTAAATGGTTATTTACTGAACAAGAATCTGTTGTGGGTTTTCTTCAAGATTATTTTTGAAGCCTGTCATTCATACGAACCCAGAAGAGCTGAACTCAGACTGAGTACTGCACCTGTGTCTTGGTAACTTGCTTTCCTGGCTCTTGACTCTCTTCCAAAGCACATTTGGCCTACAAAGCAACTGCCTGCTTCTCTCAACTGGCATTCAAGATTAAAGAGAAGGTGGATGTTGTTTTTGGCAGCAGCTGCTTTTTTCTGTTTGGGCCGTCTTAATAGCATTTTGTAGATCTGTGCATAAAGAAAATGAGCTACACGGGCAATTCATTACCGTTTCAACTTTGAGGAATCTGTAATGTGGACCCTAGCAATGCCCAATTTAAAATCGCTTCTCACACTTATAGGAAAATTTGTTTTTCTTCCAAGCTTAGAAGATTGGTATCTGTTGGTTTCTTGGACAGCGTATATTCCCCTGATGTTCTTGGGCTGCACACACGTTCATTTCTACCAAAGGAAAGAAGTCTGCAGGGTCACTTCTGTGTTATAACACATGTTGAGATCAAGTAAACAGTTTGCTTTAGGGGCACAGAAGCTCCTTTTCCTGGCACCTGGCTTTTACTGTAGGGAAGGCTCTTGTGTTCAGGAAGAACTGAGGAATGGATGAATATTCCACTGGTGTGTGCTGAGATTGATTCTGACAAACGAGATTTAGGTAAGACCTTTCTTTGCCTTCTGAATCTCCAGCCTCATCTTCCTGTAACTTTCCCCCCATCTCCTCCTTTAGAGAACCTTTCCAGTACTATCTGCCACTGTTAAAACCTGCTTCCCCCCCAAAGAAAGACCTGCTATTCCTGTCATTCACAAGTGAGTATGAATTTCAGTCACTACTACTTCCCTCTACTAGGACTGTTTCTGTTGCACAGCTCTAACAGCGCACACAGATTTCTCACTGCTTTTTCGTCATGTAAGTAAATAATGCGAAGGCAAATTTTAGCAATGCAAAGGTTGTTGAAATTGTGTGTGTTGTCGAGATTACATGAGGGACACAGTAATGTCTGTAAATAAAAATAAAATCTAGAACTACCTACAATAAGGTTAGTTTAATATGTCTGTGCAAGGAAAGGTTATCACGAAATGAAAGGTTATCAGGCAATGAGTGTGACCTAAAGAGAAAAGTTGCACTGTGCTAAAACAAAGTAGCCAAAGGAAAATTCATGTGCAGAAGCAGAGAATGTTACAGAAAAAACAGTGAGATGATTACGCAAACTGAGAAGATATGTTTTGGAGGAGTCATAAACAGGGACATTTTGTTTCACCCTTCTAGCTCAGTGGGTATGTGTGTGTGTGCGCACCCACACCTTCAGACACCCGTAAACCCTTGTTGGCATTTCCAGGAGGCGAGGAAGAGAAAGAAAACACAGATAAACATTTGTGGATACATTGGAACTCCTCACTTAATTGGAAATCGGCAGTCTCTTGACTGAAGCTACGCTACACATAGAACTAAGAAATACAATGGAAAATGCATCTGAACCCAAAATGAGTCAAAATACCCACATAGTAAAGGTCATACTCTTTGTTCATGGAGGATTGACTTACAACGTTCTTTCTCTGACAGTTTTTTCAAACAGTTTCGAAGCACTTGTTTCCCTGATTTCGTAGCAATTCAAAACCCATAAACCACAGCAGCTGTAGCATGAAGAGTTTTAATTTGATTGTCATCAGCACTCCATGAAGTGGGTGAGGGAAAAGTTACAATTATTCTCATTTGACAGTAAACAGCTACTCAGAGGGATTAAATGGCTTGTTTGACGTACCTACCACGTTAAGGGGCCTAGAGGTTTTCTGGATACATGTTCTGTACTCTGACGGCGCACCACTGGTTTTCAAAAGCATTTTTTTCCTCCATTCTTGCCCTTGGAAACCTTTGCTCAAACAAAAATCTTACCCAGAGGCATGAACAAATAAAAGAGAAAAAAAGACCTGAGTTGCTTAGCTTGAGGCAGGGGTTGGAGGTCCAGAATACTGACGGGGCAGTTTATTTTTCTTACCAGCAACAGCTAGAGTATCGTGCAACTACCCCATTCATTCATTCATCATTCATTCATTCATTCATTCATTCTTCATTCAGAAAGCGAGTTTCATTTTCTATTGCTGCTTTAACAAATGATCACAAATTTAGTGACTTACAACAATACAAGTTAATTTTATTACAGCTTTAGAGATTCAGAAGTCCAAAATGGGGTTTACTGAGCTAAAATTAAGGTATCAGTAGGACTGTGTTCCTCCCTGAAGGCTCTAAGGGAGACTGGTAGGTAACTTGCCCTTTCTCAGCCTCCAGAAGCCACTTGTATTCCTTGGCTCCTGGACCCTGTCCTTTCTCGTCAGTGCCAGCCATAGCACTGAAGACTCTGGTCCAGTCTTCATGTCCCATCTTCCTGACCCTTCTTTCACCGTCAAATCTCTCTGACCAGAGCTGGGAAAGGTTCCCTGTTTATAAGGACTTGGCTGGTTAGATTGGGCTTATGGAACTCTGGATAATTGCTCTATCTCAAGGTCCTTAACTTAATCACATCTGCACAGCCCATTTTGCCATATAAGTTGCCAGAATTAGGATGGGGCCACCCTTCTGCTGCGATTCCGCCTACCGTAGCACCCGTGGTGGCCAAGTGCTGTGTTTGCCATCGAGACTGTGGAGGCTAGCAGTAAGCATGTTAACAGGTAAACTGAGAAGCAAACTGACAACAACTAAAATAAAAATTTAAAAACAGTTCCTTAAACAAGCACAGTAATTGGGAACTACTTGGAGGATGACAGGCTCACCTATGTCACTGAGATAGTTTTCCCCCAGCTTTACTGAGGTATGGTTGACAAGTAGAAATCATAAACATTTAAGTTATACACTTGCAGGGGTGCCCAATCTGGGGGCCGTGGGCCTCATGCAGCCCAGGATGGCTGTGAATGCGGCCCGACATGAAATTGTAAAGCTACTTAAAACATGAGATTTTTTTGTAATTACATGTCACAGCATATTTAATGTATGACCCAAGACAACTCTTCTTCCAGTGTGGCCCAGAGATGCCAAAAGGTTGGACATCTCTGGACAGTGTGATGTTTTAATATACGCATATATCGTGAAATGATGACCATAATTTAACTAACATATCATATCTATCACCTCGCAATTATTTTTTATGTGTGTCTGTGTGTGTGGTCAGAATGCTTGACGTCTACTCTCTTAGCAAATGTCAACTATATAATACAGTATTTAATTACAGTCATCATGCTGTACATTAGTTCTCCAGAACTTACTCATCTTAAAACGGAAAGTTTGTACCCTCTGATCATTACCCTCCCTTTTCCCTGGCCTCCCAGCCCCTGGTAACCACCCTTCTGTTCTACGGTCTGTTACCATGAGCTCGGCTTCTGTAGATTCCACGTATCAGTGAGATCACACCATATTTGTCTTTCCTTGTCTGCCTTATTTCACGTAATCTTCCCTTTACAGGATGAACTTGCCTCATCGAAGAAAAGCAAAGTTTACTACTTGCACCCATGGTTTTGGAAATCAGGGAATTGTGTGTACTATATACTAGAAAGACTTCTGTAGAGACTAATTACTGCTGGAAAATTACCTTCCCGGTAGAGGAGTGAGCTCCACATTTCTGCCCTCTCCCCGTAGTACGGATGAGAGCAGGCCTGCCGTGGCTCTGCAGACTTGTCAGTACGTCTCTGCCCTGACTGCTCTTCCTTCCTGACGTCTACGTATGCCGAGTGAGCTGTTGAGATTTACGAAAGGCAAATGTTCCTTACCGGTAGCAAAGTATATACAAAATAAAATTACTCCATGAGTGTACTGAATAGCTTTAAAATAAAGTGCTTCAGGAAATATTAGGTTTGTTTGGGATATTTGAGTATATTAAGTTCACAGATTGAACTCCAGCCCTGACCAAGTAGATTCATATACAATTCTCAAAACTATTTTTACAGATGTTTGTATATAACTGATGTAAAAATAAAATTGATGCTGCCCTCTGCTTGAGACCCAGATCTCGCCCCTTCTTGCCTTCCTGAGGGCAGTGCACAAGCAGTCCCCCGATGTCCCACCCACACTGCCCATTGCAGCCACCTCCTGGATCAGCCCCACGGTGTATACACAGCCCGGTGCTTCTACCTCTCACAAATAATGCCCCAATTCCTTTCCAACTGTCTCCCCACTTCATTTTTTGTTTGTTTGCTCCCCTTTGAAGGACAGCCCGTTAAATGACCTGTCTGTATTCACTTGTGTAATTACTCTCCTCCCATGTTCTGTTAAATCCACTCCAGACTGGCTTTTCTCCATAACTGCTTCAATACAAATGTTCTTGTCACTGTCACCAGTGATGTCTGTTCCTTAAGTCCAGTGGTCAATTCTCAGTCCTCATCTTACTTGACCTATTGTGAGTATTTGACATCATTTGACTTAAGGTACTCAGAAAAAAAATCTTGGCTTGCCTGTCAGGCTCCTTTGTGAGTTCTGTCTTTTGCCAGCCCTCTTAAGGTTAGAGCACCTTGGATCAGCCCAGTGCTCTTTTTTTCTATTTGCATTCAATCTCTTGATGATCTCATCCTCTCTTTTGCTTAAAATTCCATTTATGTGTCCAAGGCTATCACATGGGTACATCCAGACCAAACTTCCCTCCTTAATCCAGATTGAAATGTCCTGACATGGTATCATCAATAGGATATCTCAAAGACATTTCAAAACTCAGCGCCTAATGTGCACTCCAACGCTTCTGAGCCCTCAGTCTTCTCCATATCAGTTGATGGCGGCACCACTCTTGCTGTTGCTCAGGCCAGAACCACTGGGGTCACCCGTGACTCTTTCAAATCACATTTCAACTGTTGGGAAATCCTACTGGCTCCGCCTTCAGGAGACATCCAGAATCTAACCACTTCTAGTCAGTGCGCTTCTGCCGTCCTTTCTTGCTTGGATTAGAGCAATAGCCCCTACTTATCCTCTTTGTTTCCACTTATCGTTAACCTAAAGGTTGTTCTCACCACAATAGTCAAAGTCATCTTTTTTAAGGCTCTATTTTTTCAGAGTGAAGATTCCCCTGTTTTCAATGTTCCCCACCAACGTGATGCATTTGCTATAATTGAGGAACCTAGAATTGCACCTCTTAGTCACCCAAAGTCCACAGTTTACATTAGAATTCACTCTTGGTGTACATTATGTGATTTTGGATAAATGCATAATGACATGTGTCTACTCTCACAGTATCATACATTTTTACTGCTCTCGAAGTCCTTTGTGTTCTGCTCCTCATCCCCCCATCTAGCCCATGGCAACCTCTGATGTTTTCACTGTCTTCATACTTTTGCCTTTTCGTTGTAGTTGGAATCACAGGTATGTGGCTTTTTCAGATGGGCATTTCTTACTTAGTCATATGTGTTTACCTTTCCTCCGTGTTTTAATGCCTTGATATCTTATCTCTTTAGCACTAAATAATGTTCCTAGTCTGGATGTACTGTGCTTTATTTATCCACTCACCTACTGAAGGACATCATGGTTGCTTCCAAGTTTTGGCAACTATGAATAAGCTGGTAAAAATATCAGTGTGCGGGTTTTTGTTGGACACAAGTTTTCAGCATCTTGGGGTGGATACCACGGAGTGTGATTGCTGGATCATCTGGTGTCATTATGTTTAGTTTTGTAAGAAACTGCCAAACCAGTCTTTTTTCTTAACATGACAGAGAGGGTTAGCTTTTATTTTGCACAGAGGTTTATGCAAGACAGGAGGGTTGCGGGAAAAGACAGAAGTGGACCCAGACAAGGGCTGTGCACCTTATTTTACATGATGGAGTCACAAAGGACACCTCTTTCTCAGTGGTGCATCTTATATTTGGTACTGGAAGTGGGTTTTAATTATCTTCCAGATGAAATTGAAGATGAAACACAAGCAAGTATTCTTTCAAGACATTTTCTGAAGTTCAAAAAAAATTTAAATATATTCATATCTCTCCTCTGTTCGGAATCCTTCAATGAACCTGTTTCATTCATAGCAAAAGTCAAAAGTCTGAACTACAGGAACAAGACGCTATGTGATCTGCTTCTCCATTCTCTGTGACATTATCATTGGCCCCCGTTAACTCCTGCTGCCCCTTAAGCAAAGCGGATTCCTTTAATAGACCTTAGAGTCTTTGACCAGCTTCTCTCTCTTACTCTTCCCACAGACACCTGTGTAGATCACTCCCTCAACTCCATTCAGGCTTTGATAAAATATTGCCTTCTCAATGAGGCACCACCAGATACCACCCTGCTTAACATTTCAAGCTGTCTCCCCATGTACTGCATGCAGTCCTGGAAAGAAAGGGGTAACGGTTCTGGGGCCTTTTCTCTAGACCCAGGGGTGCCCGGGTCTAGAGGGATGTGGCCCTCTCTCTAACCCTCCTTGCCACAAGAACTCGAGCTACGTACAGGAGTACACCTATACTCCAAGAGAATCCTGCTGCATGTCTAGGTAGCAGCATGAGTATCTGTATTACTTTATGGTTGAGACTGGTACTAGTGGGAGGTAGTAGCTGTGATGGAGAATGAATGGAAGCTCATCACGTGCTCTTGAAGGGGCTATTCAGCTAGCAAGGTCTAAGCCTAAAAAGTGGTTCTGCCCACCCAATATCATCTGGCATTGCCACACACATCACAAATGTTCATGGATATGAGGACATGGCAGGAGTCATGAGACTGCTGCTCTGTGGCTCCTGGGCTGCTTTTTCATTAACTGTCCTGTGTCCTGTTTTAAAGCTCAGCACTACTTGATGCTGAAGGAAGCCTCTGACACCTTGTGAGTATGATTGTCAAGTTGAACCTAAGACCACACTACTGCTAGTACAGCAGAGTAGACATTTTAATCCCACTTTCCTTTACCTTGATCTATCTAATTTTTCTTTTTCCATGGCACTAAACACCTTTTGACCTTCTGTATAATCTAGTTGCTTATTGTTTACTGGTATGAACTACCTTCCTTCAATAGAAGATAAGACCCTCCACCTTCTTTTTGCACTAATATATCCTAAGCACCTAAAACAGTGCCTGGCACACACTAGATGCACAATAAATATTTTCAGAATGAATGAGTGAGTACACAGATATTTGTTTCATGTTTCTTCAATGCCAGGAATAGGGCATGGTGAAGAGAAGTAACAACATTTCTGTCTTTATATTTTTTAGAGCCTAGAATATTAATATGGCCATTAGTGAGATTGGCCATTTACTGAGATCCTTCAGGAGGATTCCCAAGTCATGTCACAAAAGAGAGTCTTGGAGAAATATTATTTCAAAGGGTGTGGGAGGTAGGTGTTAACAACTCTAATGTAAAAGAAAGCTTGAGTTTAATCAATTATATTTGCATACATGAAGGAAGACTAAGTGATTAGAGGTGATTATATATATTCGCATTGCCCAATAAGAAGAACCCCAAACAGAAATTTCTCACAAAATATAGTCTTCATTTTGGTCCAAAGGAGATGGTAGTATGAAGAGTGTGACTCCATGGTGCTCAAAATAGCCTTAAACAAAACTAAGCAGGATTACTGCTAAAAGATCACAATAGTAAAACAGTAAGAGGGTTTTAATTGTGTTTACAAGCCACTATTATCTATGTCAGTAATAGATAGACATTGTAGTCTTAGAAATTTTACTAAATGATTATTATCATTTGGTACAGTGTAACAGTGTAATATCTAGTTATCTTGCATAAATTAATTAAAACAATAATCTTGTTCCTTTTAATTCATGGCTAGCTACATAAAGTAGGAAAGATTTCTATCGATGCCCGGGTAGGCTTTTGTAATTTTAAGTCACCATAGATGGAAGTAACTCATAAAGCATCTCTTACATTTTGAAATATCTTCGCATCTCCATGCTTTGCTCATGCTGTTCATTTGTCCTGGAATTGTCCTCCTTTTCTTGTGAACTCTTGCAAACTCCTCCTTGTCCTCCAAAATCCAGCCAGAGTCACATTTTCTCCATGGCTTTTTCTGGCACTGTCTTCCTGCCACAGGTTCTCCCCCTTAGGATTAATTGATTAATTGTTTCCTCCCTTGCGTTCCCAAAGCATTGATCCCACGGGGTGGGTGTTAGTTATTTACCTGCCTCTGAGTTTCCAGGGCAGCTCCACCACCCTTGTTTCTCTATAACTCTCGTACAGTCCCTGTCTCATAATACGTGTTCAATACAATACATAAGTATTCCAGTTGAAGCATTGGACTACTTTTTACCTCGATCACTGTTCCATCCAGCAAAGTATTTACTTTATTAAGAGCATTTTAGATAGATGCAAGGTGTTGTGTCATATGTTGTAAAGATACCGGGAAAAAAATCAGATGCCCAATTCCTTAAAAACTTAAAGTATACTGTCATAGGAAAAGATAAGTCATGCATAAAAGGATCTGTAATACATGGTTTGAAGTGTTCTTTTCAAAGAGAGGCGTGCGAGTGTGTGTGTGAGAGAGATTACTTCACGCCAGGGCTCAACAATGTCTCCTTATGGACTAGGGACATATTTCTCCATATTAAATAGCTAAAAGGCTTTGATTCAAAACTATGACTCTTTTGATTTCTCACAAATTAGGTTCAATTTTATCCTAGATCTAAAAGTATATCTCTCTGCCTCACTTGAACTTGGGTACTGTTGGATTAAAAGATGGCTCAGGGTTACACTGCTGTTTGCCAAACAGTCCACCTTCAAAGTAGAGAAAGTTTCATTTGCTACCTTCAGGTATGAATTTAATGCATTCCTTAAGTTTTAGAAAACACTTTATTAAAAAAATATTTTATTTATTTATTTTTAGAGACGGTAAGGGAAGGAGAAAGAGTGGGAGAGAAACATCGATGTCTGGTTGCCTCTCATGTGGCCCCCACTGGGGACCTGGCCTGCAATCCATGCATGTGCCCTGACTGGGAATCGAACCGGCGACCCTTTGCTTCACAGGCTCCTGCTCAATTCACTGAGCTACACCAGCCAGGGCTAGAAAACACTTCAAACAATAAATCCTTCACATGTGGCTACAAGTTATGTCCAATTGCTCTTAGAAATTAGATGTAGAAAACTTTTGACAAAAGTTAACAATAATATCATCGAAGTGAAAAATCCAAACCATATTTAACTGAGAATTTTTTAAAACTTTGATCAGCACAGTTAAATGATCACCATTTAATTGTATGAAAGCCAATAACATTTTAAAAATTTGGTAGATTGCATGTTTCCTCTTTAACGCATAAGATGTTAATAGTTTAAGCGATCACAGATGTGAACTGATGGTCACCAGCAGTTTTTCTCTTTCTGCTTAGACTTGGATTATCACTTGCATTTATCTTCAACTGCTCCTCTTCAGTCCTCCCGTCAGAACTACAGGGATCTGCATGAACCGTGTCACTGATGATGTGAAGGACGTTAGGAAACTGGTAAGTAAGGAATGCTTTGCATAGCAGTGACTCTTTTTCTTCAGCTTTTTCAAAAAGATTTTATTTCTTCTTGTTCCAAATTGGTGTTTTTTAAGACAAGGAAAGAAATCATTGAATTAGGTAAAGGGCTTACAGAGAGAGCAGGTAGGAAGATACCCAAGGTCATAGAGAACCTGCTGGTGAAAGTGGCCCATGGCGCGTGGCTGCATTGGCTTTGTTTCTTTGCTGGTCTGTTCATCTCCTTCCCAGGCACTGAAGGACACTGGAGAGTTCCCTGTGTGCCGATGTACCCGCACTAGCTTGTTCCCCATTAGCTCCTTAGTGGGTTCCACAGCATGTCTTATTTCCCTTCCATGTGCCTTCCTGCCTTTCTCCAACAAGCCCAACCAAAGGAGATCTGAGATGGCCACTCTCCCCTTTCCAGTAGCTGGAAGACCCTGTCACACGTGGGTGCGGGTTTGCTCCCTCACTGAACGTAGTAGTAGGAGTGATTTGTTGCTGAAATGTTGACCAGCCTCATCTCCCCCATTCGTCACATTGGAACTCTCCCCTCAGCAAAAGCCTTATCTCACTGGTGCCTCCAGGCATTGTGGCTTCGTGCCCTGCGTCTCTTCAAGTGCAGACCACAGACGCAGAGGGCACAATGCCACATCTGGAATGGAATGCACTGTTCCCAACTGTGACGTTCTCAGGGAGATTTTATGTGCTCATTTGACTTATCGAGTGTGGTTTCTCGATGAACAACATTTGACAAGAATTTGTAAGTTCCTGGTTCAAAATGGCCAAGGGCACATAGTTATTTGAATGTTGTTTAGAGAACAGAGGTGATGTGAGGCTAAGAAAGAAATGAGGGTTCCCATAATATGTAGAAAAGGAAGAAAAATAACAGTGAGATATTTATCTTGTGTACTTTTGATATACATTCCCTGGTTTATATATTTCACATTGGGTTCACAACTGAACTTCAAACAGAAGTTCAATGCTATGGTCAGAGTCCTGCTAGCTTAGCCTCAGTGCAGAACTTGGAATACACGCCCACGCACACACACAATTTATGCAGATTTCTTAGAAGGACACCCAGAGCCGGTAGGTTTAAAAGTGTTTTTCGATGCAGCACCTGAGTATGTAGTAACATGTTTTATTCGGGGGACTGGTGACCCAAGCAGCGCAACACTTGCCTACCATATGCCTAGCTAACATTGAGTATAGCGGTGGAGGGGGAGGGGTTAAAAAAATAGATCCTCGTCCTTTTCTTCAAGTTGCTTATTAGTTTGTGACCCAAGAAATTGTATTAAAAAGAACACGTATGGTCATATTCTAAATTTCATATTGGTGGATGGCACTCACTAAATGTTTATCTGATGAAGGAAGTAAGGATTGCTTCACTGTGGGAAGAATTGTAATCACCTGTGGTGTTTATTAAAATTATAGGTGTCAGGGCCCTGCTGATGCCATAGGGCTGAGGAAGGGCTCCAGACATCTATGGTTTTGAGACATTTCTGAAAGGAAGTTTAAGAACTGCTATAGAGGGTCTCTTTGATCAAACCTTAGAGACCAAAGTGTCTTACCTTTGATTTAATCTCAGTTTTTGCTATGATTAGTATTATCTATGCTGTATAGATTTAAATGGATGTCAGATTAATATGAGTCTCCAACATGTCTTAAATTGGTCACGACTTGGTAATTGAGCTCCCACGGGGCCCCTAGAACAGTTGTGGGGCTGAGAACCGGCTGGAGCAATCTGCCGTCGTCCCGGGGAGCCATTCCAAATATGTGGGCAATGAAGCAGAGTTGGAAGATGATGGTGTATCTGACCACAGGCCGAGCATATCCAAAAATAACATGGTATTTAAGAAAAATTGCTTTTTGCTAAGTGTTTGAGGTGGACTACTTAATGAGCACCACTTCCTGTGAAAATTCCTGTCAGTATTTTCAAGTGGCATACGTAGGTATTATAAGCACCTTCCAAGATTTTCCATCCTTGTCTTTAATCACCCGCTTGTTTTCACTCTGTTACCTATCCATGGATACAATGGAAAATGGCAAGAAGCACTACAGAGAAAGGTGCCCAGAAAGGGATGCTTACTAATACTGACACTAAAATAGAATTCCTTGTTCCAAGAACAACAGTGAAATCATTACACTGAAAAGGGGTTTTATCTTCCTTCTAGCAGGTAACTCAGGGGAAAATTTTTTGATTTCAAGAGTTGATCTAGTGAAATTAGCATATCTACTTCAGATTATTGAAAAAAGTCAAGTTAATAAAAAATAGAACTCAGAAGATCACTTCGAACTGAATATAGACCTACATAATGCATAGCCTATGTTCATAGAACAGGAAACAGAAATATGCAAAATAATTTTTGATCTCAAAGTGGGAGGTAAGCTGTCTCTATGAACGTGTGAATGCATATTACTGACACCGCAGAAACAACACATGAATAGATACCATTCAAAAGACTTCACGGTATACCATCGAACCTAACCTATGCGAATATATTGATGAAAAGAATGGATTTCAAAATCAACCTGACCTGAGTTTTAAATCTGAGTTCTTTGACCTTCAATAAGTAACTACCTTTCTAAATTGCAGTTCCTAATTGCCATTTTTGGGGTTAGATCAAATAAGAGAATGCATACATAATTTTTACCCCAGTTATTATCACATAACTTCTTTGTGCCTTGATTTCCTCATCAGTATAATCAATTAATAGTTCTTTACCTCACAGACGGATTGCAAGAATTAAGTAAGTTAATAGTTAATATGTACTGGGAATATAGTGAGTGCCTGCTAAGTAATTAGCTATTAGTGATGATATTAATGGTGTTTGTGCAATCATAGGATACCAGAGCTGAAAAGAAACGTAGAGACATTATACATATATTTATTTTATAAATAAGGAAACTGAGTCCCACGAGTGTTGAAGATGAGTTCCTGGTGCTATTTGCAGAGCTGTGTCTTCTAGCACATTGGTTCTCAAAGGGGTTCCCGGGGCCCACCCAGTCACTCTGCTTCTACCTACATGTCTGGGTTGTGAAATGAGAAAACAGAACCAAACATGAAAACTGTTTGAAAGTGACTGCTTTAAACCAGTGCTTGTGGGGCCTGTCTCTTAGGGTACTTCGAGGCCTATCTGTTAGGGTACTTACTAAATGTACAGCTCCATACAATCTCTTAGGGAAGTAGAAGTATAGCTCTCAGGGCCCCACCTCAAAAGACTGCATCTCAGCTTGTGGATATGGGGTGGAGCAACCTTAACGTTGCCAACTAGCATCCCAGGTGCTAGTGATTTGCATAGACATCCCGGGACTGCTTAGCAGTAATATGCTTAGGCCATATTACTGCTTATGTAGGATTGTTTCGTGTTTGAAAAGAATCTGTGTCCCCATCCTTAAACTAAAATTCATTAATTTTACTAATTTCAACAGCAACGTGAGTGACTTTTAAGTTTTAAGAGTATAGAAAATCACTGCCTCTCGCCAAAGAACAGCGAGGCAAAGCATCTTGACCTCAAGCCCATGGGACTGTTTGAATGTCAGTTCAGCTAAGACCTAGCTGTGTGACCTTGGGCAAAAAAAATCCCTGAATTTTTCCAGGATTCAATTTCTGGCTTTTAAAATGAGAAACAAGAGCATGATCAATAGTTCTTAATCTAGGATTTTTAATTTCAAACCTTTGCAAGATGGAACTCCAAAGTATACCTTTGTGTGCCTTATTGTGAATTTCTGAGAAGAGGTTGTCCAGCTTTCATCTCCTTCCCAGAGAAGCTTCTGACCCCTGGAAAAGACAAGAACTACTAAATTAGATAATTCTGGAGGCCCTCTTTAGCTCAGAAATTCTTTTACTCCATACGGTACTTCCTCAAGTTGCATCTTTTGGAGTAATTCAGGGCTGTCTTCACTAAAAGAAGTTCTGTAGAATGAGAGAAATTTACTTTGCAAGCCAAATCTTGGTAACTGTCATTTGCGGGAAGGAAAGTGGGTTGATAGTACATTTTTGCCTTGTGCCCACAGTAATTTCTTCAACTTGAATCGTTCTTTTGCAGTCACGGCCAGTTCCTCCGTTGCATTAGGTGGCAACTTGTGCTCTGCCCACAAACCTTAAGTTTGTTTGCTTGCGGTGGCTCTCTTGTCACAGAAGCACATGACTTAGGACTTTACTGTCATATTTTTAAAACTTTCCTCTTGGACATTTTGTTCTACCCTCGTGGTCCCCATGGTTTTCATCTGAAATCCTTCTGGCATGTTTGCTCAGCACAACAGTTCATCTATTCACAGAACGGTTCGCTTTGTTTCTAAAAAAATGCAGCAAGGCTTGTTTTAGATGGCAAATGCAGACCTACCTAAGGAAAGGGTCAATGATCTGGGAAGAGGGTGAATCAAACTTTGGAAACTTGTATCTAGAGAACAGCGAGGCTGCAGCTTTTCATGGCTGTGTTCATGTAAGGAGGAATCCAGATATTGAGGTTATTCAAATTAGTTTCCTTTTCCCTTCTTCCTTCTGCTGCCCTCATTTGTGATGATGTTTTTCTTTCATCTGGGAGAATTTAATTAAATGTGACTTTGCTGATTTTTAAAAACCTTTTTATCTTTAAATGTCTATTGAGTGGTTATTTGTCTTTCTCAAAATACTTTGAGGCAGGTGGCTACCCCAGTCATGCTGAAGCAGTCAGTATTTAAATGTGGCATTTAAATCTCATGTAGTCTTTGTAAATCCACTAGTTAGATTCTATTATGATTTCCCTTTAACACACATAGAAATCGAACCTAAAGCCGATTAAGTTCCTTGCCCGAGATGTCTGAGTTAGCATGTGGCAGGGCCTGGACCCAACCTGAGCCGTGTTCCCCAGACTCAGTGCTGTGACTCCTACAGCAAACTAACTGCTTCAAAGGAAGGCCTTCCAGGTTCCAGGCCACAGGCTCCCTCTGCCCTAACAAACTTTCTGCAATGACGAGTATCCATCAGAGAAGCTGAATTTATCATAGGATTATCTGTGCTTTCTGAATGCAATTCAACATACCATAATGCTTAGAAAGTAATAATATTCGTGAACTGAACATAAAAATCTGCAACTTGACTTCCTAAATTCTCTCTCAAATGTCACTGGAAAGAAGCCAATGCAAGCCAAGGAGTAACGAAGGGGAGAGGTAACTGCTGGGACAGGCACACAGAGCCAGGATTTACATCCTGCCTCCCCCAGGAACTCCTGGTGCCTTTGATGGTGAGATGCCAGTTCAGCTCTCTGAGCCTCCAGGTCTAGCTCTGTCTAGTAGGCTTAGTGGTATATGTCTCATGGTGTTGCAGTCAAGACTGTACATGAAAACTCTATATTAATTGTAAAGCATTTTTCAAAAGTACTGTTACTTTTCCATATACCATACCATATGTTCAAATACCATATGATCTCACCTTTAACTGAAACATAATCAACAAAAGAAAAAAGCAAACAAAATATAACCAGAGACATTGAAATTAAGAACAATCTAACAATAGCCAGAGGGGAAGGGGAGGGGACTGTGGGGGAAAGGGTTTTCTGGAACTACTATAAAGGACACGTGGGCAAAACCAAGGGTGGGGGTTTGGCTGGGCTGGCAGGTAGTGGTGGGGAGAAAATGCAGACAAATGTAATTGAACAACAATAAAAAAATTAATTTAAGAAAAGTACTGTTACTTTTCAGTCCTATCAGCAATTAAACATCATTAAATCAGTTTAATGCAAAAATTACTTTATTATTATACACCCTCCAAGTGGTAAGGTGTGGAGATTCCAATGTGGGTTGGGCAGATAACATTTTGCAAGGCTCCCTTGACTTCTTTGAACCATTTTTTAATATGTTACTAATAAAATGGAATTGGCCAGAATATCCCTTACATTTTCTCTGCTCTTTAGGTGTATAAATTCAGATCCTGAGTTTTCTGAATACTAATTTGATCAATTCTGTATTTTTTGATTGTGTAAATTCTGCATAAAAGAAGGGCTAGATTGTTCAGAATAGTTGCCACTTATTGCCATGTTTCTCCATCTGGAATGGCTTTAATTTACATTGTTGATTCATAATGAAAAATTCTTGCTGCTCATTCCAATTCAGCTTTTATACCTGCAAAGGTGTTAGCTTTATCTTTGCCACCAGGGCTTATATATCATAACTAAGTCATTTTACTTTGCAAAGATGGTGGTGACAATTCAAAAGACCAAAGAAAGTGTGAATGCATGGTGGGAGAGGAAGAAAATTACGTGTAAAAAGCAAGAGTGTAACTCCTAAATTAAAAAATACCACCTTCTATGGCAGCCCAGACATGTTTTCTATAAGCAGCAAGGCATCTACTACTTTGGGGGGCCTTGTGTGTAAAAAATTCCGAGGACAAATTTGCAGAGAGTAGATGAAAATATGTAGTGGAGCTAAGAGGAAAGGGAGGCTTTGCTTTTAAAGGCCTGCATTCTAGTGCAGACTTAACACACAGTAGCTGTGTGACCTTAGTCAAGTTCCTTCGCCTCTCTGAACCTCCAGTTATTCATTTGTGAAATACAGATAATACGTCACAGAGATCTGAGAATTGGCTGCAATCATGCAGTGTAAGCTCTTAATGAGCACAGTGCCTGACACTTTGTAAATGTTTGGTTTTAGGCTCCAGGCTGAGATGGGTGTGTGAGCTGGTACCCCCGGAAATAGAATGGTAGTGAGCACCATGGACTCAGTGACTACCTTGGCTCCCCTTCCTCTGCATATGTTCATTCCACAGTTGGAAGTCTGTGTATTTGGAGGGATGACTAGTAGTTAAACATGAATTTTTAACCTAATGGGGGCGGATACCCCTTACCCCTGAGTTGTTCAACTCTCTACTATACCTATGCTTTTACCTGGATTCTTTTCTCACCAAAAGTGTTCTCAGATTCCAGAAACTATTGGCAATGCCAAAAAGAAACCTGGATTGTGTTATGGGAGACTTGTCAGAGATAACCTAGTGCAGCAAACATGTACAAGATCCCAGCTTACTGTGGGAAACAGTAAAGATTTTAGGGACAAGATGAGGGAAAGTCAGCCTGCAAAAGCAAGGTAGATCCACTACAGGTGTAATGGTGCAAAACCAATTTTTTACATTGCATATTATTTTAAGATCCAATGAGCTATATCAATTGTTGGCTATGTTATTCAGGTGGAACTTTTAACAGTACTAGAAGAATGGGATGCCAGAGCTGGTGCTGTGTGTAGGAAAGGATATGAGAGAACCTAGAACTCTGTATGCTTAGAAGTCTGTTGCCAATATACCTCTCCATACAGATTGTTTATTTTGTGTTTGACACATTCCCTTAGTTCAAGACTATTGATGACATGGGTATTTTTATCTCTGATTTACAGAGGGGAGACATCAAAGTAAAGAGTTTAGATTTGTTTCAAATTCCCTGGTTCAAAATCAGGTGATTGTTCAATTTATGCTACAATAACTGATGAAAATATATTAGATGTATTTTTAAAGCCTTTAAAAGAAACTAGGTAAATATTTGAGGCTTCTCCAATGTTCAGCCCAAGGTAAGTGGATTAAGTTATATCACAGAATGGAATTTTTCTAAAATATTTAAGTTATAAAGCATCTTCATCCTGTAAGTAGCATTCTTTTGAAGTTTTGCTGATATCTTTTTCTAAGAACAATGTAGAACAGTACTTTTCTTTTTTAAATTGTATTTCATTGAGTATGATATTACAGTTGTCCCAATTTTTCCCTTTTGCCCCCCTCCACCCAGCAATCTCCACTCCTTCAGGCAATCCCAATATCATTGTTCATGCCCTTTGGTCATGCATATAAGTTCTTTGGCTACTCCGTTTCCTCTATTGTACTTACATCCCCATGGTAGAGCAATCTTGGCTATAGGTCCCTGCTTAACATGACTTTGAATATTTCTTGCCAGTCCCTTCTAGCAAAGTTTCTTTAGAGAAATCAGCTGACAGTCTTATGGGAATTCCCCTGTAGGTAACTACCTGCTTTTGTCTTGCTGCTTTTAAGATTCTCTCTTTATCTTTAACTTTTGGCACTTTAATGATGATGTGCCTTGGGCCTCTTTGCATCCATATTGTTTAGAATTCTCTGTGCTTCCTGGACTTGCATGTCTATTTCCTTCACCAAATTAGGGAAGTTTTCTTTCAATTACTTTTTCAAATAGATTTCCAATTTCATTCTCTTCTCCTTTGGGCACCCCATGATGTGAACGCTGGAATGCTTGAAGTTGTCCCAAAGGCTCCTTACACTATCCTTATTTTTTTGGTTTCTTTTTTCTTCTTGTTCTGATTGGTTGTTTTTTGCTTCCTTACATTACAAATCATTAATTTGTTTCTTGGCTACCTCATTCAGTCTACTATTGTTTCCCTATAAATTGTTCTTTATTTCAATTAGTGTATCCTTCATTTCTGCTAGATCTTTTTTTACACTGTTGACATCCTCCCTGAGTTCTTTGAGCATCCTTATAACCAGTGTTTTGACTCCACATCTGATAGATTGCTTATCTCCATTTTGTTTAGTTCTTTTTCTAGAGTTTTGATCTGTTCTTTCATTTGGGCCATGTTTCTTTTTCTCCCCATTTTGGCAGCCTCCCTATGTTTGTTTCTGTGTATTAGGTAGAGCTGCGTTAACTCTGTGTCTTGGTAGTGTGGTGTAATGTAGAAGGTGTCCTGTAGGGTCCAGTGGCACAGCCTCCCCTATTACTCAAGCTGAGTACTTGAGGTGTGAATTTCATGTGGGCTGAGTACACCATCCCATTGTAGTTGAGTCTTGGAAGCTGTTGTCAGGTAAATGAGACAGAGTTACCCAGGCCAGTCAGCTGCAAGAATTGGCTGGGACCACTGACCACCAACCTCCACCTTCCATGGATGATCAGCGGTGTAGGGGCAGGGTGGTTGCACTCCAACTTGCTCTATAGTTGTCCACTGGGTATGCAGGCTCTGGGGTTTCCCAGATGGTGTAGGCCAAGGTCAACCCTGGCCTGTGTTCTGCCTAGGTCACCATGCATGAGCTGTAGAGCAGTCTGAGATGTCTGCTACTTGTGTCGGGCTTGGTGATTCCTAGGCAAAGCCAAGCTGTGAATCTAGGCTGGCTGCTGCTAGTGCCAGGCCTAGGGCTCGCTGAGGCTGGCTGTTGCTTGTTTGACAGGATTTAGGAAGTTGTAAAGCATGAGTCAAGACCAGTGATTCATATGGAAAAGTAGCTTGGTCCATAAGTAGAGTTGGCAGAGTTTCTGGGGACCTCCAAGGCAGGTCAAACAGTGTTACCAGCTTGTTGGAGTCTTTGATATGGCCCCAGTTTTCAAGCTCTGTGAGGGTAGGGTTTAGAAAAGGACAGTGGCCTCTGCTCACCGTGATGCTCACTTCAATTTCTCCCTGTATTCCCCTGGTGCCTTTCAAGCTTCTACCCCAGTGCTGGAGCTCAGAATGAATGGGTCTGATTCTGTGAGTCTGTGTGTGGATTCTTTAAGAGGAGCTTCTTGGGGCTCCAGAAGTTTCTTCCACTGACTCAATCCCTATTGATTTTTGCAGCCAGAAGTTATAGGGACTTATCTTCCTGGCACTGGAACTCTGGGCTGGGTGGCCTGGTGCAGGGCTGGGACTTCTTACCCTTGAGATATCCCTCCTGAATTTTTATCTACCACATATGGGTGAGGGACTAGCCCATTCTGCATCTGTACCCCTCCTACCAGTCTGGACAGAGATGGTTTCTTTAATTCCATAGTTGTCAGACTTCCATCCAACTCGATTTCTGACACTTTGGAGTGATGGGCATTTTATATTTTAGTTGTAGTTTTGGTGGGGTTGTGTGAAGAGGTGAGCCATGTCTGCCTACGCTGGCATCATGACCAGAAGTAGAGCAGCACTTCTCAAACTAGAGCACTCATCAGAGTGATCTGGGGTGTTGTTGAGTAAGAATCTATATGTCTGGTGTGACTGAGAATTGATATTTCAAATAGGTTCCCTGGTAATGTTGACATATTACTTTGAGAACCATGACCAAAAAAAAGTATTACTAATTATATGTCAATTATATGTTAATTATAATTATATGTCAATTATATGTTAATTATAAAAGTATATATGGGAAAACAGTACAGGAAGGGAATTCCAAGACCACAGATGGAAATTGCAATTCAGATCATGTTTCTAAAACTTCCATAACTGAATTTGGAGTCCAAAAGATTTGTATTATCACTTTATTTTTTGAAATTTCTTTGATTACAAAGGGAAATCAAGAATGAAAAATCAGTATATATGTAAATATAGAAAAATGCTGTGTAAAACAACATATTAATTGATATGTATGGCTTGTCTTACAGATTTTTTTCTTTTTTTTGGTCCCTGTAGGTGGCAAATCTTCCAAAAGACTATAAAATAACCCTCAAGTATGTCCCCGGGATGGAAATTTTGGTATGTAAACTGTACATTTCTGAGTTTCATTTTAGTAGCTGATAAAAGAGATGGGATCAGCTTGTTGATATAGGAAATTATCTGACATTTAGAAGTTTGCTAATTGTCTCCTGAACCTGTACTCCCAAAGTGAATAAGATCATGTTCCTGGGAGCTGGCCACAAATTTCTCTTTTTTCTTTAGCCTCTCTCCAAAAAGACTGGAGTGTAAAATTTTGGAAAGCCTTTTTATACTTGAAAAGGTCTGAGAAGGGAGGGGAACTGGATGCAAGAAGATGAAGGGATTAGCCAAAAAAACATCTATGCATAACCCAGAGACACAGACAACAACAGTGTGGTGATGGCCAGAGGGCAAGGGAGATGTGGGGTAGGTAGAGGTGGGCAAAGGGGGCTGAAAGTGGAGATGGAGAGACTTTGCTTGGGACAATGGGCACACGATGCAGTGTGCAGATGGTGTTTTGTTGAGTTGTACACTTGATACCTGTATGGTTTGCATGCCAATGTCGCCACAATAAATATAATAAAAAATAAGAAATCAAAAAAATGTCCTATATAAGTCTTTTTTCTCTTTAATTTGAGAACACAAAGTAGTTTATCTCTGAACTTCTTAACTATGTAATAGATTCTTAGAACCTTACCATAAAAATATGAGGTTATGATTATAAATACCCCTCTCTTGCTGTAACCAAGAAATTATAACTATTTTTCATTATATAGTATCAGAACTCATACAAGAAGAGATATTTTAAGCACAGGAAATGAGATGCTGGTGTATCCATCACATAGTTTGTCAAACCTGACCAAGTGTGATATTTGCTTCAAATTTATTTTTAAATAAGGAAACATTATAAATATAACTAAATTCCCTGTATTCCCCTTTTCTATGTACATTAGCTTCCACTTTGTTTCTTATGGACAGTTTGTCTCTTAGCCACAAGGATTCTGAGCTGGAATATTTTATTCTAAGGCACATTGTTAGGACATGATGTGAGTGCAGCTTCCTCTGGAGTTGTGTGAGGCAGGACAGGGCACAGTAGCCCTCATGCTCTTATAGTTTTACTGAAAACTATACATCTATATATCAGATACTATTTTTGCATATTTTCATATTTTAATACCATTATACTGTGTATATCACTTTGTGACTTGCTAATATTGTAACATGCCTTTGAGATATAAATAGTGTCATTCCATATGGATTCATTTTAACTACTATAGCATGTTGAGTTAACTTAAAACCATTTGGGTTACTCTACTCTGCAAGTAGACACCTTTCCTTAATTTACTAAGTATTTATTACACATCCACTTTGTGCAAGTTGTCTTAGGCTTTGAGTAAGTTCCATGGATGAGTCGATTAAAATTATTACTAATTTAAGTGTGTTAAGCACATTACTAACTGCTTGTGCTTAAAACATTTTTCAAATACTACAAGGTCAGTAGTTCAAGAGAGTGCCAAAGGCATATTTCATTTCACTAGTAAAGTAATACTTTTAGCACGAACTGTCTAAAGTTCCTTAGAAGTCCTTTGAACAAGTACCTTCATGTTGAACCAGTTATCCTCAAGTCTAGGTCATGTCTGTCCTGTTGAATTAGGGGCAGTTCTCTGGAGATGGGAATGTAAAACGAGAGCATCCTGAAAGTTAATCAATCTGGTCATTCAGTCACTCAGGCAGTATTTGTTTAGGAAAAACTATGGACACACACTTCACTAGATACTTTAGGAAGCAGATATGTGTCAATTTAGTCTTATGTTCAAAATCTTTAATAATTGCAGAGAAATTACCTGGCCACTTTCAAAATGACTTCACATACTTGTCTCTTTGGATGATTAGAAAAACCCTGTGAAGGACACAGGATAGCAGAGGTGACTCCTGTTTTACAACTGACACTGCGGTTCACAGCCCAGAAGTATTTTACCAAAGGTTATACATCTAGAGAGTGACCAACTTACAAAGTAACCTTAGGTCGTGTGACTTAACCCTGGGTTACAGAATTTGGTTATCTAAATAATTACATGAATGGGAGAGAGTGTACTAAGTGAAGCATCTAATGTTAAGTGTTACTGAACCAAACAGGAAATGCTTTGGGTTCTTGTCTCCCAAAATAAAAGAACATAGATCAAGGGTATCAATAATGAAAGTAAGGTTCATTTCAGCTCTTCAGAGGGTGGAAGCTCTGGGGATCAGAACCAGAGAATCATGCCTGCATGTGAGTGTTCAGGCTTTTTATTGGGGTGAGAGGATGGGGTAGGCTCTTCCATTTTGGCACAGGTTTCCATGAGTATGGAGTGCTGAGGAATGGTGGTTGTTGTCTTCTCCCCGCAGGTACACCCTGGTCTTGTTTGTCAGAGTTCAAGTTAACATGAAGGACAGAATTGTCCTTGTGTTTTGGCATATACTCTTCAAGTTACATACACAGTGTGCCCGTAGTCTTGCTTTTTCTCCTTTGAGCCCTGTGGCTAAGTTCAATAAAAGATAGTTGTTTATCTTGTGTTTCTTAACACAATTCCTATATCTTTTTGAGTTGGCAGCAATTTATTTTCCCTTTTCTGTCTTATTTCCCCCAAGGAGATTTCATACTCATAAATCTTTATGGGGATGGTAGTCTCTTCTTCTGTAGTTACTTCCTGCTAGGTAGAGTCTTAGGCATGCCTTAATGAGTAGAAATTTCTTCCCTTTCTAGCCTAGTGGGTTAGTTCAAAGTGGGAAGTTGTTACCAATCATGTGTGATCATGCTTTTTTCCTGGATGGCCATAATCCTGGAGTTGCTGAAACTTTTTAGATATTGTAGGAAGCTAGGGCCAAAAATTAGGATACAGAGCCCTATAAGGATAGTTAAAATGGGCAAGAAGAGAGACCATAACCATTGTCCTCATGTTTGGTCTAAGGAATTATTTACCAGTTCTGTCAGTAATTGGGTTTCTCAGAGGGTTTTTAACCAAGAGGCATGATTAGGAATTGAGTTACATGAGTTCCAACCTTAGCTGAGTTGTTTATGTAAGTGCAATAGATGATGTCAATGATTGTACAAACACTGCCTTCTGAGGCTAAGAGATAATCAAGGGCTATTCTATTATATGACAACATTTTCTATCAAGTCTGAAGATATTTGCATTTCCTTTAAAGCCCCTCCTATCTTGTTAAATAATTTTTCTAATTTGGCAATAAGGTTGGGCAAAAATGAATTCATGTTCAATGTAACTTGCCCAAAGGATGAAAGAGGTAAATTCCTTTCTTCCCCAGGAGAGGATTCTGTCTAATAAACCCCTTTGAGTTCGAACAAGTGTTTGCTATGATTGCAGAGAGTTAATCTGGCCTAGGGTGCATTGTCTATAAATAAGATAGGGGCTTAGACATTGAGTTGCCAAGTATCTGGTGGCTATAGAGCAGACAGAGCTCTTACAGATCTTGGAGGAATATTGACATAAGGAAGTTCAGCCTTCAGGGGCACAGGTGGTGATGGATGTGTCCTACATAAGGTTCAATATCAGTGCAGAGGGAAGAGTTGGAAAGGAACCATTATTTAAAGTTAATTGCCAGAGTGTGAGTAAGGTGGTAGCCTTTGGCATGGCCGATGTGGAATAAGCCAAGATAGAAGCATTGGGATTAAAGGGTTCATGCTTGGAAGAGGCTGTATAAAAACAAGTGGTGGAATTTAGAGGGGATGCTTGTACCAGTATGAAAGGTTGGCTATATAGGGTTCTTTAAGAGTAAAAGACGGGAGGCTACCAAATGATGAGTTATTTGCCATTCTAGTCTCAGCATAGGCTAAGGGGAGAGATTCCTTTTTGTGTGGATGTCTGTGGCTTACCCAGCCATTGCTTAGTTGTCTATTTGCTCTCTCAGCTATTGCCCATGACAGTCTTATTAGAGAGTTGTCTTTCCATGGCTCCCCTTTTGGTCACATTGTTATAGTATTTTCTCCCTAGGTTTGTCTAAAAAGTGAAGATAGGATAAGTAACAAGAGCACATTACTTATCTGTTTTCCAAAGACAAGCTTTGAATCTTTGAGAGGTTCACAGGAGTACTAGGTGTTGCCTTCTCTTTCAGAAGGGGGGGGGGGTTCTCTGTGATTGAAAAAGCTTTACCCTGGAAATAATTAATTCAAGAGTTATATTCTCATATCTTAATAAGCAGGTGGAGAGGCTAAAGTGACTTGGAAAGGCCCTTTCCATTTTTCAGTTAATTGATTATTTGTTCCTTCTTCTTGCCAGTGTTTAATGAGAACTAGAGCACCAGGTTAAATAGTGAGACTGTTTCTTCGATGGGGCAGGGTATGTTTAGTCCCCCACTTCTACAGGGCTTGTTGGAATTTATTAAGATTAACAGTATGTTTGAGTTGTTGTTGTGTGTCAAAGTCAAAGAGTAGGTCAGCAGTGAGGAAGGATGACCATAAGTCATTTTAAAGGGGCTGATATTTATTATAGTTCTCAGGGTGGCCTGTAGTCTCATAAGGGCAATGAGTAGTAAGGTTAACCATTTGGAACCTATTTCCTGGCAAAGTTTAGCAAGTGTTCTTTTGAGAGATTGGTTTGCTCGTTCGACTTTTCCACAGGCTTGGGGTCTCCAAAAGGAATGGAGTCTGTATTTAATATCTAAGTCTAAAGTGAGGGATTGAGTGACGTGAGCAGTAAAGGAGGGCCCATTGTCACTTTGAAGTGATTGGGGTAGGCCAAACCTAGAAATTATTTCCTTTAGGAGTAGTTTGTAACCTCGGGGGCTCTTTCTGTAGGTTTCAATTCTGCCTGTAAGTGTATCTATAAAGACTAATAAAAATTTGAATGGCTGGCAAGGGGGCAGGGTGGTGAAGTCCACCTGCCAGACCTCCCCAGGGCCCAGGGTAGGTCCCTTGATGTTGGACAGTTGGACAGTCATGGGGGTGGTAGATGTGTTTTAGGATTGTTCCTGAGGTATAACTGGCAGGCCCAGGTTACCTGCATAATGGTGTTAAGGAGGTTAGTATTTAGAAAAGGTGGTTGTAATAAAGTATGGAGGGCCTTTTGCCCATAGCGGGTGCTTTGGTAGAAGACATTAATTATTGTCCATAGTTGGGATAAGAATCTTACCCTGGTTTGAGGCATACCATCCTGAGGGATTTAATTCTAAATGTAGCTCTTGTTCTACTTTTGATCAGAATCTGAGCAGTAAAGGGAGGTGGATATTTCTGGAAAGAGAAGCAGTTGTAGGGTGGGCAGGGATGTTAAGGGTCATCGGGCTGTTATTTTAGCTTCTTTATAAGCCTTAGAATTTCCTATGGCTATATTGCTGTCATTTCTTGGATGTCTCTTGCAATGAAGAATGATTATTTCTTTAGGCCTGTTAACTGCCTCTAAGAGACGAATGATGAGGTCTTTATGTTTAATGGTAGAATTTTTAGCTATTAATAAACCTCATTCCTCCCAGATTGCTGCATGAGCATGTAAGATGAGGAAATCATACTTGGAGTCAGTGTAAATATCTTCCTCTTCTTTTTCCTCTAGCTCCAGGGCTCAAATTAAAGCAGTTAGTTCGGCCTTCTGGGCAGAAGTACTAGGGGATAGTGATTGGGCCTAAATAGTCTTACATAAGGAGACAATGGCGTATCCTGGTTTTCTGATCCCTAGATCGATGAAACTACTACCATCAGTAAACTAGGTATGGTCAGGGTTAGGTATGGGATGATCTCATAGATCAGATCCCGAGAAAAATATCTCATTGATAACATCAATACAGTTGTGTGTAAGGGATATAGTTGTCTCTAGTGGAGGAATTGGGGTAACCGGGTTCAGGGTATTATAAATCTTAATGGTAATTTCATGAGTGTCTAGCGGAGGGCCTGCTATTGTAGGATTCTTCCTCCCATGATCTATTTATCTCCCTTTGTTTCTAATACTGCCTGAGTCTGATATGGCATAAGGACCTCAGTAGGTTGGTCTGGAGTTACTTTAGGCTTCTTTTACTAATAGGGATGACCCTGCCACTGCCCTAAGGCAGGCTGGCCAGCCTCTAGCAACTGCATCAAGTTACTTTGAAAAGTAGGTCCTAACCTTTGTCCTAAAACTCCTGGGGCTATTATGCTATAATTAGGAATCCAAACATGGCAAAATCCAGTCAGGACAAAAATTCTCCCAAGTGCCTCTTTGTAGCTGGCCTAATAATACTGGTGATGGCTTCCTTTCTCTTGGGGTCAATCATTCTCTTTCCTGTGGATATTTGGAAACCTAAATATTTAATAATGGTTTTTGACATTTGTGCTTTCTGTGGAGAGAAATGATATCCATGCTGTTCTAGGAATGCTAAGGTTTTAAGAGTGTTCGTTTTGAGGTTTCATAAGAAGGACTAGCAGTTAGTAAGCAATACGCGTGCTGTAGAAGTGTGCTGTTGGTGAGCTGGAGTTCCCTACGTTCTCTTTCTGGGGCCCTCCCAAATACATGTGGGCTGTTTATAAACCCCTGGGGTAGTCTGGTCCAGCAAAGTTGAGAGTTCTGTTTATTT